>OY748312.1:13619619-13850806 GCA_963556515.1 Nudaria mundana
TGGAACGCCCTGCCTATGCACGTGTTTCCTCCCACATATAAGCCTGGGTTCTTTAAGCGGAGCGTGAAGAGGCACATCAGTAGGTCGTCAAGTTGAGGGCCACTCTCTATAGTATTGTGTGCTGTGAGAGTGGCCCACAATCGCTATACGTCGTCACAACTTACCACCAGGCGGGCGGCGTCAATTTGGCGAAGCCAATATAAAAAAAAAATAAAACAAAATGCTAATCATATATTTTGTAGGTTAAACATCTTTTACTGACGCATTTGAAGAAAAGAATAATACAACACACTATTGATTTATATTTTTGAATTTTTTCTAGTACTAGTATTGTAAAACAATTGGTTTATTTGCAGGGAAAAAAATATTAACATAAAATATAATTTTGAATATTTGCATAAAAACCTTTAAGTATCTGCTGCTTATAAGTGTGTGTTTAAATTTATCCCAATGTAAATTACCTTGTAATCGTAGTGATACCCACAGGAAAGACTTTGGCTTGTGTCGTATAATATGGGTTTATTAATATTGGCAATAAATATTTTTAATTTATGCTTCCCGTAAATTTAACCCATGACCGTGGTTGATGCAATTCAACCGAAACACTGGTAACCATGATTAGAATAATAAATATTTCTGGACATTTTACCACAACGTCGCGTCATCGAGACCAAATTATAATCATACAAGCTTGTGCTATGAGATCTAGATGACTGATTGTTTATCAGTCATATCATAAATAAAATCATTATATTTTTTTTTCAAATCAAGCTTTTATCATCATAATATTGCATTGTCATGTGACTTACATACGCGGGCATAGTTTCAGCTCAATCGGAAACCGGGAAGTGTGTTAAATTTAACTTGCAAGATTTGATTACACACGAACATGGTGTGGTTTCAGGGACAGGTGAAAGTAAATAAAAGCTTGCAATAGAAAATACCCAAACTCAGAAACATATATCAAATTTGTGGATCATACAAATATTAGATTAGACCCGGAATCAATCCTGGGACCTCAGGAACGGCAGTCACTACCGAGGCATAAGTCATCGTACCTTTAATAATACATGGGGCACACTAAAAGTTTTGCACTTCTAGCTAATCGGAACTATTTGAATTTCGAATGTTAGAATTTTTTAAACGATGCAACCTTCTTAGTAATAAAAAAAACAATTGGCGGGAAATAATTTCGAATGTTATATTTTTTAAACATTGCAAAGTTCTTAATAATAAAAAAAAAAAAATTGGCGGGAAATCATTTGTCAATTGGTTTTATCACACATCAAAGTTCTACGTATGCAACGAAAATAGAATTAAGTCGAAAAGATTTTAGAGCGATGATTTTTTATGATTTAAAAAGTTCTCTCTCTCCGCAAGACTGTGCCACTCGTCTTCAAAATGCTTTTGGGAGAGAAGCACCTTGTTTGAGCACCGTGAGGCGATGGTTTGCTGAATTTGAGAGAGGTCGAGTTTCTTTACATGACGAATTTCGTGAAGGGCGGCCTGCAACTGCCGTCAACGAAAATAATGTAGCTACTGTTAAGCGGTTAATTGAAGAAAACCCGCGAATTACCTATGAGACAATTCGAGGACTATTGGGGATTGGTATGAGTCAAATCCAGAAAATTTTACATGAAGAATTGAAAGTTCGGAAACTTTGTTGTCGTTGGATCCCTCATGAACTGACAAGACTGGAATGGAGCTCACAGATGCTACTGAAGTACGACCACGGACATTCTAATCCTGTGACAAAGGAATCGAAACGTGGATTTATTGTTTTGAACCCGAAAAAAAAACAGCAATCTTGTGAATGGGTGTTTGAAAATGAGAACAAGCCAACAAAAGTGAGGCAGACGAGAATCGTTGGTAAAAAAATTATCGCGTTTTTTATCTCAGCTACGGGTCCCATCTGTACAATTCCACTTGAAGACCAAAAGAGTGTTAATGCCAAGTGGTATTCTACCATTTGTTTACCCAGGGTGTTAGAAAAAGTTCGCGAAACATGGCCCATAAGCCGCGTTCTCCTACATCATGACAACGCTTCTTCACACACGGCCAACAAAACAAAGTCATTTTTAGCTTCCGATAAAGTACAACTCGTCACCCATCCTGCGCATAGCCCCGACCTAGCACCCTGTGATTTCTGTATTTTCCCCAAAATCAAAGATTTCATGAGAGGTTTCACTTTTACCAACTCCGAAGAGGCAGTGATAGCGTTCAATCAGCACGTAGAAAACATGACTTCAGATCTGTGGTCCTCCTGTTTTAAAAAATGGTTCGATCGCACGAAAAAAAATTTAAATTGTAGAGGAGAGTATTTTGAAAAGCAATAAACATAATATTTTGGTTTTAACATGTTGTTTTTTTAAGTTACGCAAAGCTTATAGTGTGACCTACGTATTACGATTAAGCATTGCTAAGATTACCTATTATGAGAGAAAACCGTAAGTAACATGTAAAAAATTGTAAAACGGAACTCGTCAAAGTTTTTATGTTTTTCCACCTAAACTCACTCTTCGTTAATAATAGCAATTAGTGTGTTAACCAAATGTGAAAACTTTTAACTGACGGTTTGAATTAAACTACACGTAAGTACGGTCATGTAGTTAGTTTTGGTTTATATTACTACAAAACTCTTAGCTAATTTTACGGTGTGGTGACCAGGTATTTCAAGATCTGAATAGTTAAATCTTCAAATGATACCATTTCAGCTGCCACTCAAAATGGTTCTGAGCGCAAACTGAGACTATAAATATTTGGCAATTATCTACCTTCTTTAGGGTCCCCGATTTTAGAAGATGGCTTTTCCACTTTTATCGAGGAAAAAATTCAAAATTTTGATCAGTTTATTGATAGTCTATGTAATATCAGTATTCATTCAGCTTTCACTATTCTTCGTTTTTGTCTTTTCGTACCCAAATTTACACATGCCCTCCGTTCAGGACAATTTTGGAAAAATGTAGAAATGTTGGGCAGACTAGACAACTTAATACAAAATTCTTTGTGTAAAATTTTAAATGTAAATACTAATGACCGGGCCTGGGTCCAAGCGTCTCTTCCAGTTCGCTTGGGCGGGCTAGGTATTCGCAGAGTCACAGATGTCAGTCTGCCAGCATTTCTGTCGTCGGTCCATAGCACTGAAGAATTAGTCAGGAAAATTTTGTCAAATACACTGATTGATTCCGAGGTGCGATGCAAGACCGATGCCATAAATGCTTGGAGGATGTCTTGCCCCGACACTGACCTGCCCTCACGCCTAGGCTCACAGCGACTGTGGGATTCACCGCTCTGTAAATTGAGAATTAATACACTAATTGACACTTCTGTCAATATTTCAGAGCGTGCACGCCTACTAGCTGTTGGAGAATGGGAGTCAGGGTTATGGATCCCGGCGCTCCCATCGCCTAACATCGGTACAATGTTGGACGACACTACCTTCCGCATTGCCACTTGCCTTCGGCTGGGTACACCTTGTGTATCCCCGCATCATTGCACCTGTGGAGTAGCCGTCGATAATCTGGGACACCATGGCCTTTCTTGTAGCAGAAGCGCAGGTCGTATACCTCGGCACGCTATTCTAAACGACATAATTCGTAGGGCTCTTTCCACCGCAGGTCTTCCGGCCGTACGCGAACCAAATGGTTTAGCACGAAGCGATGGAAAGAGACCGGACGGTATGTCGTTGCTACCATGGAAGATGGGAAGGCCTTTGGTGTGGGACGCTACATGCGTTGACACCTTAGCACCTTCACACCTTCCAAGCACATCCGGATGTGCCGGCGCTGCTGCTGCATCGGCTGAAGGCTTTAAACGGCGTAAATATGCTAACCTAGCAGGTGATTACATATTTGAGCCGTTTGGGGTTGAGACACTGGGGTCATGGGGTCCGAGTGCTCGCCGCCTTTATAGAGACATTGCTAAACGTCTAATCGATGCTTCTCAGGACCAGAAGGCTGGCTATTTTCTGGCCCAAAGAATAAGTATCGCCATCCAACGTGGCAACACAGCCAGCATTCTGGGAACCTTCCCAGTCGGCAATGACGCGGAGGATTTTTTAAACGATATTTTGTAATGTAAATATTTTTAGTCTATAATTATGTTTATTAACATGCAATTATGTTGCAAGGGTTGTGATTATCTACCTACCTATCTATTATATAGAAATGGGGAATGTCCTCCTTATCTATCGAGAACTGCTTCTGCTCCAATGATGGTTGACCCCTCTATGGATAGCCCTCGATCTGGAGGCAAGCCAAAAAATCGAAAATTTAACCTAGCCCTAAGGGGTCAAAAGTTATAGGCCAAAACCTATGGCGTGGTGCGGCGCGAAGCACCGCGCAAGACACCGTACTAGTAACAATATAAAGAGGAAAGATTTTATTGTTTGTTCGTTTGCATTGAATATTGTCCGAGACAACCAGGACTTTAATTGGCTGTGCCATAGCGGCTGGTACGTAAGATGTAGTTGACTTTAATCAACATTTCATCGAAAGGCAACTGGGCTTCAATTTTTTTAAAAATTATAACATCTGCTAATCTTTATTATTAAACTCATTTTTCTCATTATTATTCAACTCATTTTGCGGTTTTAGAGATAAATAATTATATAAAACCCATAAAAAAGTTACGGTAGTAGGTTTTCCCCCTATTACGTGGGACCAAAAAATTACGTACAAAGAGTGGGTGTGTAATGCATCTCTGCCTACCCGTTCGGGGATATGGCGTGACATACGTATTTATGGCGATTTAACGTAGTTTTCTAGTATATTTCAGTAATTCTATTATTTTAATCCTGAAAAATAAATGGATGTTAGTACTCGTAGCAGTTTAATAAATATGCTACAAAACTAAATGCCTGAATCATCCTAATTTTCTTACATCTAATCGTTATATAAACTCCACAGCCTTCAACAATTAATTGGCCTTTCATCTTGTTTAAGACATCAAGAAACATTTTACTTAGATCGAGGGCAGGTTTACTAATTAACCCTAATCTAGATCATTGTATCTTAAAGTTAGTCTAGCATACTACAGCCGTTGCCTAACTTGCAAGATAAATTGTGAAATTAACTCTGTGAAACTTTAAATTATCAGTCAACTAATCTATTTTACTTCTTCGTATTTGCTGTAGGTATTTAATTTAGGTACTCCAATAGAATATAATATACTTTATTGTACAAATATACAAATTCTATAGAAACTTTATTAATATTTTTGGACCACAAACATAATTCTTTATAATGGAAATATATAAATATTTTTGGACATTCTCACACGACATCATCTAGCACAAATTAAGCTAATATAAGCTTATGCTATGGGATCTAGACGACTCATAAACATACTCATATATAAAGCAATGGTAAATATGATGTTAAAACTTTTAATTCATAGCATTATTTTCGCTAAAAAAACCAATATTTGAGATCAGCTAGCATAGCTATCCAGGCAAAATTGTATATTAACATCTTGAAGCTTCATAGAACAGCTAGCCAGAACCTCTGGTTTAATCAAGAATGTAAACGTTTTGGTGTGTTCCCTAGGTATATTTGCCACATCATATTTACCATTGCTATGTCATGAACTTTCGCCAGGTAACGCCTGATTCCATCCAGTATTTGATACTCAAATTCAAATTCAAATTCAAATAGCCTTTATTACTGAAATAAAATATTATCATAACAAACATTATATATAGGTATATATTATTATTATTATATTATATACTATTATTTTTGTAACTGTTTAACATTCATTAACAAATTTCTTATCAACTTAATATTCATACATAACATTTAGAGTTTAGCATTAATTTTTAATTGTGTATGATTTTAACTTTGAAATTACTAGATAATTATTAATTAAAGATATTACAATATTACACTACTATATTTTTTTTCTTTCCCCTTTTCTTTTCCTTTTCAAGACATCGGTATCAGCTTGCCCTTGGCATAGGCCTCCCCTAGACTTGCCATTCTTTTCGGTTTGTGGCTTTTCTGCGCCATGTTATCCCAGCATTTGTTTTAATTTCATCTTCCCATCTCATTTTTTGTCTTCCAGGTTTTCTCTTCCCATCACGAGGGTACCACATAGTGACAACTTTGGACCATTTATTTCGCCTGTCTCTTATCATATGGCCTGCCCATTTCCATTTAAGTCTTCTCACTGTATATGTGACATCTGTAACTTTAGTCTTTCTCCTAATACTTGATAGCCTAATCTTGTCCCGTATATTGATGTTTAGTATGCTTCTCTCCATCCTTCGCTGACACACACCAAGTGCCTCGCTTTGTTTATCAGTAAGCGCCCAGGTCTGGCATCCATAGGTCAAACATGGTAGTATGCATGAGTTAAAAACCGTAGTCTTGTTCTTCATTGGTATATGAGGATTCTTCATGATTTCTTTTACGGACCAGTATCTTTTCCAAGCACTGCTTATTCTAATGTCTATCTCCTTCTGCATTTGGTTTTCTGGTGAGATAATTTGTCCCAAGTAGGTGTATTGGTCAACATATTCGATTTGCTTTGAATTTAGGAATATTGGTATTTTTACATGATTAGTCATTAGTTTTGTTTTTTCTGTGTTCATCGTCAGACCCACAATTTGGCTTTCTCTCTCTAATTGAGTTATCATTGTTTTTAATCCTTCTTGGTTTTCACTAATCAAAATGAGATCGTCTGCAAATCTTAAGTGGTTGAGTTTTTCACCGTTTATATTAATACCAAATGTCTCCCAGTCCATCTTTCTGAAAACAAGCTCTAGTACTGCCGAGAACAGCTTCGGTGACAGAGGGTCCCCTTGGCGCACACCTCTTTTGATTTTGAACCCTGATCCTTTTCTTTCAGTCTGTACTTTGGCTGTTGACTCTTTATATATATTTTTAATCATTCTGATATATTTTGGGTTTACTCCTTGAGAGTGTAGAGCTTCCCATATGTATTTATGTTTTAGCGAGTCAAATGCCTTGTTGTAATCTACGTATGCCAGATAGTACACTTTTCCATACTCGTTACTTTTTTCTATGACTTGTTTTATGACATGGATATGGTCCATTGTTGAAAAATCTCTTCGGAATCCAGCTTGTTCTCTAGGCTGATTTTCATCTAGTACTGAACTAATTCTGTCCAATATAACCTTTGAGAATACCTTATATAGATTGGGTATTAAACTGATCGGTCTGTAATTGTTGATTTCGCCTTTGTCTCCTTTTTTATGGAGTAATATGATGGTTGAGGATGTCCATTGTTGTGATATTATCTCTTCGGTGAGTATGTCATTAAATAAATTAGTAACTTTTGTTATAATGTGTTCCAGGCATCCTTTCAGAACTTCATTTACTATTCCATCATCTCCTGGAGCCTTGTAGTTCTTTTGGGACAGTACCGCTTTACTTACTTCGGTTTCTAGTATTGCAGGGACTGGCTCTTCAGTGAGTTCTGGCAGGTAGAAAGTGTTGGTGTGACAATCATCATCATATAAGGAGCTGTAAAACATTGTTGCTATTTCCGTAATCTCAGGTCGCTCAGTTTCTTTCTTCCCGGATGTTTTGTTTCTAATATGTGGAATCCAAGTGGTGTTCTCTCTTAGCTCTTTTAAGGCTTTCTTTACTCCTCCTGATTTCTCAATATGGTATTGAATAGTGTTGATTCTACTTTGTTTTCTATGTGTTCTAATTTTTAAATTGATTTCTTTTCTTATTTGTGTAATTTGTATTCTATTTTGTTTTCTATTTTTAAGTAGGGTCTTTCTGCTTTCTATAAGCAACCGTGCTTCCTCACCAATCTTGTCTTTGGGATTTTTTAGGGTATACAATTTTCTGGACATATCCTGTAGTGTTTCTTCTAGTAGGGTATATTTAGCTTGTATAGTTTCTTCCCTGCTGTTAGTCACGACCTTGTTTTTTAGTATTATTAATTAATAATAAAAATATAAAATAATAAAAATTAATAAGTCTTCTGGGATGGGGAGTGGCACCTGGTTTGGTCGACTTGTTTTTTGGATATGTTTGCGGCTTAATTTTGGCTTGTGCATTTTGATTGATCCCCTTACCATACGGTGATTTGTTTTAAAGTTGAGTTTGTTGATTATACTGACATTTGTAAAAAAATTGGGTTTGTTAGAAAGTATGAAGTCTATCTCATTCTGAGTTTGCCCATCGGGAAACATCCAGGTCCACTTCCTATTTTATTCTTCTTATAGAAACTATTGACAATTTTAAAGTGGTGTGATTGTGCTAGTTTCACTAGCCTTTGACCGTTATCGTTTCTTTTTCCAGTGCTATATTAACCTAATACATCCTCATTTTTGAGCCTTTCACCAATCTGGGCATTGAAGTCTCCCATGAGAATAACTGTTTTGTGGGTGTTATCAAGGGTTTTCTCAAGTTCCTCATAAAATGTGTCTTTAATGTCCCTCTGTGTGACCTCTGTAGGTGCATATATTTGAATAATTGATGTATATCCGTAACCCGGGAGATCTATATTTAGCTGGGCAATTCGTTCTGAGATCCCAATGAAAGACTGTATATACTCGCTGTAGCACCTCCTAACAAGGAAGCCAACACCATACATACCTGGTGTGTATCCAATGTGATAGAGAAGGTAATTTTCATGTTGTTCGATTTGTTCACCCATTCTCCGTACTTCACTTAATCCGATAATGTCCCATTTTATAAAACTCAAAGCATACTCCAATTCCTGTAGAGACTCGTCCGTTCTTAGAGTCAGCGTATTGAGGGTAGATATATAAAAACATG
Organism: Nudaria mundana; assembly: GCA_963556515.1. Classification (NCBI taxonomy): domain Eukaryota; kingdom Metazoa; phylum Arthropoda; class Insecta; order Lepidoptera; family Erebidae; genus Nudaria; species Nudaria mundana. The sequence goes on from OY748312.1 coordinate 13,628,379, forward strand.
CCCTCTTATCTTTAACAATTATTGCTTCCTTGATATTATTTGTGTAGGATAGTATTTGTTGTGGGTTGCTGTCTGGCGGCGAACCTAGGAGGTTTTGATACTCATATATTGCTAAATACATACATATTATTCATAGAAAATAATACATTGCAAAGGTTAAACAACATCGAGTCAGGCCGGTCTTATAATGAGTGACCATTTCTGAGACACTGAGACCCCTCCGTGCCTCGGAGACAGCACGTTTTAAGCCGTTGGTCCCGGTTTTCATACGAACATCTATGGCAGTCGTTAGAGGTAGTTGGAGCCCTTAAAAATCCGACTGGTCTAACTACAGAACTTCGATATCGCCCATGGGTTGTGAAGGTCAGATAGCAGTCGCTTCACGGAAAATATCGAAGTTCAGCCGAATCACAGTTAGACTAGAAAGCCGACCCCAACTAAGTTGGGAAAAGGCTCGGTGAATGATGCTTCATAGAAAATATCCAAACTCCGAAACAAAAATTTGTGGATCGCACAAATAATTTGATTCGACCCGGAACCTGGGACTTCTGGGACGGCAGTCGCATACTCATAGCACTGCACCACCGAAGCAGTCAAAATGAGTGTACGGAACCCTTTGTGCGCGAGTCCGACTCGCACTTGGCCAGTTTTGTTGTTAATCTTTTTAATACCAATGTATTTTCTCCTAAAATCATTGAACCTTTGATTATTTGATACTGTCGTCACGCCTATCACAGTAGATACTAGAAATCTGGTTCAATTATATTCCAAATCCGAATATAAAACGGTCAATCCAGTCTGGTAAACCCGTCTATACCAATTAAGCACAGTTATTAGGGGTGAATATAAAACAATGGGGGTTGAAGTCACCCTGGGGGAGGCTAGCACGTGTCGTACAACAGATTCGACTGCGAAATATTATTCATTCACTCATTAATTCAAATTTAGAACAACTTGTTTGACAGAGAATGATCGTATAATCGTATGTGACGTTTGAATATATTTCCCCAAAGGGGTAGGTAGAGGCATATTATATGCTGAATTTTCTCTAGAAATATTGTTGCTGTCATGTAATAACGGGCGAGCCTATTCCCGCTTACTGGGAAGCTTTGCATTTGCTAGTACCTAATATAGTTGCTAACTAATAAGGAGCGAGCCTTTTGCCGCTTAATGGGAACCTTTATGTTTGCCAAAGCTCTATCCGTTGATTCAGAGTAGCAGATCACGTTGGATCTCAGGGATCTTTTTGTAATACATCCAATATAACTATAGCGGAAGTAATGCGCGTAAATATTTTTTCACCAAAAAAACTTAACTAACAAGCTATGCCAAGCGTAAATGATTGAAACGGTCCCTACAAAAACTGAAAATGACATTATACATCCCTCGCCGCGAATGAATGACAGATCGGTGACCGAGCGAGTGAATGATTAAATTAAATCGGCCGCTCATTCGTCATCGTAGACCTATTTTTTGTTTCGTACAATTCGTACGGCACTTTTTGTTCAACTGGGGATATAAATAGCTTCGGATTCGTTCAATGGTCTAATTGTTTTTGTTTGTGATAATTTCATATTTGTTTTTAAGCTCACAATCATATCTTTATCTCCAGGGTGTACAGAGGCGTTTAATATACCCATATTTCTTCTTTTACCTTGGTCTAATGGGAGAAAGTTTAAATCTAATTCAATAGAAGCACGGAAGCCCAACAAAATTAAGGCAAAGTGTGAGCCTGTTATGTACTCATACCTCTGCCTATCTCTTCGGGGATATAGGCGTAATGTATGTTTGTTTGTCTAATTCAGTCCATGTTGTTCAAAGCATCATTTTGCCATCTACTTAATGATCAAAAACATAGTACTTTGTTTTTGATCATTAAGTAGCTTAAAAGACTATAGCTTTAATCAACGAATGGAAAAACCTTTTAAGGACATGTTTGGGGGAAGGAAAGACCACAAACATGCCCTAATTCACAAAGACAAAGTAAATAATACCAGACGGAAGGAAAACTCAACGTTACACATTTATATATCACAGAAGCTCTTAAACGTATTTGCGAGTATTGTAAAATATATTTTGTGAGAACGGGTGCCACTAAAATGTCGCAACCGATTGTCATGAATATTAAATGAGCACTAATTAATAAATTCAAGCTAGAAGCTAACAGATTATGAATTTTTCTACTAGAAGAAAATTGTTAGCAAAATGCATGTACAAATATTTATAAGACTATATTAATAGACCTAGCTGATGTTCGCGGCTTCACCTTCTCGAAAAAGTTTTAATGTTCACAAATCCCACGGGAACACATTATAGGGATAAAAGACGTGAAAGAGTAACAAACATTCTAAAATCAACACAAACATTCGCGTAAAAATACGATTTAGTTACCAGTTAGATTTTTTAATATAATTAAAAAACCAACTTTGGATACAATTTTAGTCTTCATGGCTGTGTGTTAGGGCTTTTGATTAATTTGGTACGGAAATAGTTTTAATCCCAGATATTTAGATATCTTTGATTATGTAATTATAATGATAATTATGTTACCAAAGAAAACGGGCAAATAAAACCAAGCAGGCGAAGACTCAGTATCGATATCGCGTAGATTATGGAAGTAAAATTTATGGGTTAATTTGAGGAAAATCGTTTCTTGGCATAAGTGTCGGGCAAATTGTGAATTTTGTCGCCTTGCCAACTACTGATGGATGAAAAATTCCATGATTTTCCAATAATAATATTTCAAACTTAAGATAACACTGTTTTTATTCTTTCGTCAGAAATTTTACATTATAATAGCAAAAGGTTCTTCAAACAAATATACTTACTGCTTTATTTTATGTAGCAAGTGTAGTATGTGAATAAGCTATTCTTTTGGATCATAAGAAACCTAAATCTTAAATCACACGTTAAAATCAGTACAGTAGATTTGGTGTTTATCGCGCACATACAAACAGACAGATGCGGCGTTCGAGTTTGTTTTCAATGCAGGTACCTATATAGATAAACTCAAACTCAAAAATATTTATTAATATAGGTTATAAAATAACACCAAATTATCGTCAGCACATAAGAATTTACATTTAAAGCCAGATTCGCAAAGAAACGGGTGGAGCCAAAGAGAAAAGAACCTGGCAATAAAAACTCCAGGCCACTCTTTTTCAATCATCAGTAACAACATTGATAGCTTAATACGGGTAGTATTAAAACGAGTGACTGTAAAATAAAGTTCTCGTCCATGATTGGTCTCACCGCCGCGATGCCGGTGGTTCCCCACTTTGGTTGCTCAAGTCGCACCCTCCATGTCTCCATGAGATCCTGGTGGAGTTGGGACCGCTGGTCTTCGATTTCTTGAGACGCAAGCCTTCGTTCCCGCTCCAGTGCCTCCTTGAGCCATTGGACCAATGACGCAAGGGCTCTCGCTTCCAAGTCCCATGGAGGGGTCCCGGCATGAACCCTGGTTAACACTATTAGCAGTAGTGATGTAGTTAGGAGCATCAGGCCAAAAAAGGATAACAACCAGCTTTTGCTGAAGTGATTTTTTGTTCTCAAACCTGTTGTATTAATCATAATAAATAATTAAAGATTTCATTTTCACATCATTCTTGTTCGTTCTACAAGGCATTGTTTTACAAAAATTGGTCGAAATATAGATCATCGCAAATAAGCTTATTAATAATATTATAGCAGTAAGGATAAAAAATAACCTTTGTTTTCTCAGAAGCAGGATTATTTTCCTAGATTCCATTGTTGTCTTTGGCACGATGTTGCAAAGCGCCATATTAAGTGCCACACTTTATTTATACGTCCATAATAAATAGAGGCCTCGACGGATGTGTGCTGGCGATATAATGTTGCGTAGGTACTTTTGTTTCATATAATATGAGTGGGAATATCTCGAGTGACGCCAGGTGTTGAGCGAGTGTTTAGGCTTCATTGCGGTTATGTTGATCTAATATTTGTATGCGTGTGTTGTATGTAGACTCAGATCTTTACTGTTGGCAGTTTGAATTTTTTTTATAATATATTTGGGCTTAAGTTTGTCATAAATTCGAGGCTTATTTATTTATTTTTGTTCTTATGAGATTTATTTTATACATAGGTCTACCAATCGATCAATATTGGTTACAATTACAGAGTGATTATAATGTGTAGGCAATAGGCTTGTCGCCTATTACTTGGGATCAACAAATTTGCTGGTAAAGTGTGAGTGTGTAATTCACGTCTGCCTACCTCTTTGTGGATGATGGCGTGATGATTATCTTAAGATAGTATATTGGATAGTCCCTTAGGTACCTCTGTCTCTAGGTTTACTTAGATCCAGAAAATGACGTTTCAAACTTTGATGCAGTTTTTTTTTATTTTTTTTTATTTATCTTCTTGTACATAGATCAAATACACGCTGTAACGTTTAATACAAACAATATGCACAAAGGCGTGCTTAAGTCAATGTGACTTATCTGCCAGCAGACCTTAGAGTTGTAGAGGAGACCAGGTTTTATTTAAGGGAGAAGTGTTTATCGTGTTTTTAAATACTTACATATAATATATATATATATATAAAAATATAATAATAAATAACTACAGAGTAAATAGGTACAAAGAAACAAAACATTATAACTTACGTTTAAAACATAATACTTATAATAGGTTGTGTCCATACATACATACAAACACACACATTTATATTATATAATATTACAAATCATAAATATATGCGACTTATACTATTATATGGGGAGATATAATAATACATACATACAATTTAAAAAAAAAAAATACAATCAAAGTAAAATAATTTTTTATTAGATAAGTAATTCAAGAGGAAGGTTTTAGTATGTTATTTGTCACGCAGGCGTCCGCTAGTGTAATAATTATAATGTGTGTATCATTCTTGAGTACAGCCTGTCAAGTCAAATTAATCAGTACAAGCCCGAAGTCCTTTTGACAAAAACACCTTAAAACGTTGTGCAATATACTTGCTATAGTAAATTTAAGGCGATGAGTGTCGCCTGACGTAAGCTTACCCGCCAACCCTCCCTCCAACACATGCAATGTCGCAAATGAACGTATTCTTTTAAGTGAGGGCATGGTGATCCGCTTATTACACCGAAGTAATCTTATATTATTTGATTCATTAATAAAATTCCATCATCTTTCAGCCTACATCTCTGTCTACTTTTTACTCCAACGAGTTTTGAGTGTGACCGATCTATTGTCACCAGCATCCAACGAGACTAGATCATCAGTTCATCTGGTAGGTAGGAGTCCCACACTGCGCTTGCTACTCGTAGTAGTAAGTACATCATCAAGGTATGGGTACAAAGTATTTTCAAACTATGCGCAACTAGCCTTGTCCAGAGAATTTTACAATTAATTAAATTGATTATTGGTGTCCATCGGTGACATTTTGTGAAGTTCTTCAAGTTAGGTGCATAAACTACAGTGGGGTATACAATTCTTTAGTCTTTTATCTCGGTTCGGTGTGAGCCTCGGCCCGTCTCCCTAAGTTTTTCTTTTGAAAATACGCAAAATGCAAAAGATATGACGTGTTAAGCCTAAGGCGAGCTCACAGGGATTAGAGAAGGTTCCAATATCCTCACATATTATTTTGTTTACAATGTTTTTGGTGTTCAATGGTGGTACAATGTTCTTGTTTTAGTCGAAAGCTGACTAAATACATCCATGTCGAATCTCAAAGTAAAATGTTAAAGATACTTAATTAATGAAAGGAAATTTCTCGTTGGTATTACGAGTACTTAGTAAAATGTTAATTACTTTGATTCCTTCGTAGGTTAATTTAATTTTGACTGCTTCGGTGGCTTGGTCGGTAGTACATCAGCTTTCGACTCCTGAGTTTCGGGTTCGATACCCGGGTCGAATCAAATATTTGTGTGATCCACAAATGTTTGTTTCGCAGTTTGGGTGTTTTCTATGTATGTATTTAGAAATATAACTATATTTATCAGTTGTCTAGATCCCAAAGCACAAGCTCATAGTTTGGGCTAGATGACGTTGTGTGAGAATGTCCAAAATATTTAAAAAAAAAATTCAAACAGTTTGTCATCTGGACATACTGACAATTGGACATTTTAACAATTGGGTATTCATCCTTGGCATTATGAGTTTATGACACCTTGGACATTCTGACAATTGGCCCAACACACTCCTAACTCAAAATGATCATTTAATCGTATAAAATTGATAGGACTAAAATGATTGTAACTCGAAATCATTTTGTTATTTTAAATAAGTACAAAACAACAAAACGCTTTCGACTCAAGTCTATTCAAGTATTATTTCGTTTGATCACAAAAATAAAATGAAATCAAACGAAGAAAATAAGTGGCTCAGTCACCTTTGTGTCGACAAAGAGAACAGGGATCAATGAACGACCAATTACACCGACCCTTTTTACAATCGGCATTGTATACGACCAAATACAGTTGACAAAAGTCTGTAGGCTCCATATACACGTACGACATTGACACGACAACCACACAGCATCGCAGCAAAACGTGTGAATTCCGAGGTCACAGGGAATTACTATATAATGGGGGTAGAGGAGGCCGCGTCCTTGACCCACGTAATAAAATAAAAGTCATGTGTGAATGGTTTCGTTGCAGCTTATTGCATTTTGTAGGTAACCTTTAGTATCTAGAAAGATCTACCTACGCGATGTCGATGGCAGCCGATGTGTATCAAGTTTTATTGCCAGGTTCTTTCTCAGGTTCTGGGCCTGACGAAACTGGTAGTAAATGTAACTTTAGAAGCTATTATGACTAAAACAATTGGTGAGTCACTAACTCGACACGAAGGACTGGACACACGTGTGGTCAATTGGCGAAAATCAACTATAGAACATCGTATTCCTTCGTCATCTTGACACACCAATATTATTACGTGTGTCCAGATAGCGAAACTTAAATAAATCACGTTTAAGTTGTCGTCAACTGGACACACTTTCTCATTCTACCCGAATTTGTGACAAAGAACAGTCGCATACGACAGACATACAGACTTCCCATGTACCTACAGACCCTTATAACTAACAAGTGTTACTTTGTAACTTCATTGATTTACAAACTTGTGCCGATTACGTCGTTGTGATACGTGTGTTTACAGCCTTATAGATGAAGGGACGGTCAAACTCAACCTTCACATGTGATATACCCCACGCATTATGTCATCTGAACAGGATCTGGCCTATACAATTTGTATGGTAACGAACACACTGCTCATTCACCATGCTGTCTTACGCGTCACCGCGCCAGATACGCGTGTTCCCATGCTATCCCACGCGTACGACGCTGTCACACACGTTTAAAGTGTCATAGCGCGTAGATAACGTAAACGTCAGACGTCGTAAGACGTAGGACCAGTGTCTCAGTTTCCCACGTCGCGTGGCATGCGTTGTATGCGAAGGACCAGTGTGTTTTAAGCTTCAACATTGCGCCAGTCATTTTGTAGTCTATTTGCTGTTTCTGGGACCTCCTGACACGCCAAATTTCGGCCCCAGAAGTTTTTAACTGCAACTTAAACTTTTTATTAAAATATGTAAAAACTGTAAGACCCGTAGAAAAGTGTATTATGAAATAGACGTTTATGACGTCACTTTTATTTAAGTACTGTCAAATCAGTAACTATTAATAATTAAATTGATTAAAGTTTAAAAATAAATACAAGAAAGTTAATTAGATTGAATTATACTATTCGAATCTTCTCCATCTTACCTATAATTAATTACGAGTATTATTGTATGATCTGCAAATATTTTTTCAGAGTTTGGGCGTTGTGTACTTAGGCTTCCTTTTATCCCAGGAATTATGTTCCCGTGGGAACCGGGAACTAGTAAACTATATCGGGCAAAACCGTATTGAGATTATGTATTTAATGTTTTATTAGTGCATAAAACCTTATGTACTCATAATATTAGTATGATATACTGGCACCAGCTATTTGAATGATATTCTAATTTATATCATGTCATTAAAAAAATTTGCATGCTATGTTAATTGCTAAAAAGAACTCACTTTAGACACGTACGATTGTAAACAAATATTATTAACAATAAAGTTCCTTAAAAGTGTGTCATTGTATTTCTACATGCGGAACCCTGCTAGGATCCTTCCCCACAAACCGTGGGTAGCAAATAACTACAGTAACACATTTATGAGCTGGGACTTTCAGTATGTTTGGAAAGACATCACTGAAAGTACAGATTAAATATTAAAGTGTAACGTATCGCTTGAACCAATATCACGTATTAAATATTTTAGCAAGTCGAAGTCTGCTCCGGAGGTTTACTATAGCTACCTACTTTACGTACTGTTATTGAGGGGTAGGCAGAGGTGTAGTTAGTTAAAAATAAAATGGATAATCTACCTGAGTTTCTTGCTGGTACTTACACAGGAGAACCAACTTACCGAAAGTTGAAAAATTTTGACATTCATATGTGCTCTTTATGTGCCTAAACTGAATAAACGAAATTGATTCTTCTTTGATTCTTTGAGTTAAGCACCCATTTATAGCAGGGACATATTAATACATCTACTTTTCGCCAACTACTTTGTTCTTCCGCCGGGCGCCACTAAGGTGGCCGGTTCTACTGAAAATTCTTCTTAGTGCTAAAGAGAGGCTCGGAGATGGACGTTGGACGGAGATGGATGTGGAATAAACTATAAAAAACCTACTTGGTTCTATGGTCACCAAGCCAAACTCTAATCACTTTTTTTTGTGAATTTGGCGTTTCGATGCCGCATATCGATAAATAGAAATATTTTTAACAACCAGGTTTAGTCTGGGTATCCACTACCCCGAAGGGGTCGGCAGAGGTGCATTACACACCCACAACTTGCCAGTATTTTTAGTCCCACGTAATAGGGGCAAGCCTATTGCCGTCATCGGGCACATTTATAATGGGTTATGTCCAAAATGGCCGAATGAATTTAATAAAAAGTAGCAACTATATTGTAATTTTGAAAAAAAAATTAAAACCCGTTGCCTTGCAATGAAATGCTGTTGAAAGGCAACAAAATCTTACGTGCCAGCCGCTATGGGACAGCCAATTAAAGTCCTGGGCGTCTCGGACTATTGTACCTAAAAATATAGCCTAAAACCAATTCATTGATAAAAACAGCACGAAAATCAGTGCATTTTTGAGCGAGCTACCGAAGTGTCGACATTTCGAGATTGGACAATTTTGCTTTAGTCCGTCTGTCTGTCTGTATGTTGTGGTCCGGGCTAGCAGCCACAGTTTGTATCCGATCTTCACGAAACTTGACACAAGTGTTCCTTGATTTAATAACAAAATTTTATCGTGTGATTTTTTTGGTTGGGGGGAAAATGGGTTAAATAAAGTCAAATAACGTTTTAATGTTTTTCCGGGTTAGCGGCCCCATTTATAGTCCGATCTCCACGAAACTTGACACAAGTATTCCTTTACTAGAAACCATATTTTGAGTGTGAGTTTTTTTTATTGGGGAGGGTTGAGGGGTAAATCTCAAAAAAATGTTTTAATGTTCGCGAAGTCTCCTGTTCGACCATGGGGCGATCACTAGTTAGTTTATTGCGAACAGGCAGACAGACTGACATTGTTTTATAATTATGTAGTGTTTAGTTTATGAGCACAAATCTTAAGAAGTATAATATACTTAAGTGGATTTGAACTGTCGTTCTCTTCACGCTTATACAGAATAGGGAATAGTACGTACTTCCTTTAGGTACTCGAAAGGGTACCTCGGTAACCCTCTGTTAAATCACATGCCTTTTGTAATATACGTACCTGTAGCGCGTACTCAATGATTTCTGACGTCATACGTAGGGGACATCTAGATAATACAAGAAGGCATGCCGAGAACTTTCGAGGACCTTCCATGATATTCTACCAACAGCTAGTTGCGCATACGCACCGCCCTATAATTAAATTAGCCAATTACAGATAAGCAAATAAAGCGTAGGCAGAACATAAGTATGGGTATTTATACTAGTTCTATTGTCTAAAGCCATGCCTACCTAAACCTGTTTGTATCATCACGAATGTTCTAGGTACTTGTATCCATTATTATTAAGCAAATGCATTTCGATAATAAATATTCATTCATCCACACATACTGTTACTGTAAGCGTTTCAATATACCTCCCAACAACCACTTCATACCTATACGAATTGCAAATCATATATAATGTAAGTACAATAGTTTAATTTTAAGTGTCCATCATTAATCATTACCCTATAAATAAAATTAATTAGTAGAAAAGTTCGTATATAAAATTTAATGTCTCAATTCAGTTAGAAAACTAGGTCAAAACAGAAGCAACATTTGAGAACTCAAATTAAATTAGTACTAGACATCCATTACTACGAGTATAGAACTAAAAAGTGTAATTTGTACAGTTCGCAAAATAAGACGGCCACCATTATTCTAGCACTAACATTGTTGACCCAATAAAACGTCGTTAGAAGTTGTAAATTTTACATTCTAAAAAGAATTCTAAATTGTAAGAATGAATTGTAAAAAAAATTGTACAAAATATACTACATCAGCTATTTACAATCACACTTGTTAATCCGTAGGGGATAAGCAGTAGTATATAAAGAAGAAAAAATCAATTGATGGAGACGGTGAAGCCCAAAAATTCCAGTCAATATATTTATTTATTTTATTTATTTCAATTTCATTTATAAATCAGTCATTACAGGAACAGGTCGCGAGGCGTAAGCGGAGCATTGCATTTGTGTGAGTGCCCACGTAGAGTAAAAACTCTATGTGTACAACATAATATGTGTGTGTAAAAGATAGGTCACATATACGTACACTGCACTCGCACATATGTAAAGCTCCGCTTACACCTTGCGACCTGTACTTATGAAATGAAATGAAATGAAATAAAAATAAAATATCCTCACCTGGACTTGGTGCACCTGCTGATAAACAGACGAAGCTCTGGCAAGAATTTGTTATTGCAACACAAAATCACACACGTTTCACTAGTTTTTAGGGTTCCATAACCAAAGGGTAAAACGGGAACCCTATTACTGAGACTCCACTGTCCGTCGGTCCGTAGGTCGCCACGCTATTTCTCATGAACCGTCGAGTTCCGAAGTCAGCGGCGAGGGCGACGCAGACTCATCTACGCCCAAGATCATCGACCTCTGAGATCGGGGCCTGAGGACTTCCACCCGTGATTGCCACCCGCCGTCCTTACAGAAGCAGGCTTGAAAGGTTGCGTGCTGCGAACAACCAGATTCACTCACCGACGCGCGATAAAACCCTACCCCAACAACGCGGGATTCTCTCTCAGGTGGTCGAAGTCCGCCGGGCGCCACTGGAAATACCTTGTGAACCAGAGACGCCCGACAACGATCCTAGGCCGCGGCTGCTCTCAAAAAAAAGGGGGCCCTCATTGATCAAACATTTTTTTTTTGCCTACTTTCTAGATAATGGTACAGAACCCTTCGTGCGCGAGTCCGACTCGCACTTGCCCGGTTTTTGTTATTGCAACTCAAAATTACAGATGTCATTGGTTTTTCCAAAAAAATTACTGTAAAATATAAACCAAAGTCAATGTAAATTGAACCTGCAACCCAATAACTGTCAAGAACGAAGGTTTCATGGTACTTTACGATGTTACAAAATTACGACGTACGTTCAAGAATGGGCTCTCGGAGTTCAGCAGTTAAAATGGCCTCGGATTCCCTAAAATAGATCAGGAAGCGCCCTCGAAATTAATGTTTAATAAGCCTGTGAAAGTAAATGACATAACTTTGTTTAGAAGTATAAATTAAATAAATCTTGCAAAACCGCGTGTTGTTTGTTAGAATACGCTTTTTTGCATTACAAAATGTCATTAAACTGGATTCTTTCGTTGTCTCTATATTGCATGGCAACAACAACAAATTGCGCTGGAAAAATAATGGGCATATTTAGCGTCTGCCTACCCCTTCGGGGACCCAGGAGTCATCCTGTGTCCCCAAAGGGACGTGCGTGTGTTTCTGTATGTGTGTGAAAACAATAGGTCCCTCCATTGCAGCCCACCACAAAACAATCGCTTATAACAGTTATTTGTGCTCAATATTTCTTATTTTCATTTTGATTCCGATGCGATACACTTTATCACGAAACCCCTTGAGATTCAGGTTGGTGAATATATAAAAGGGGCACTCCAAGAAGTTTCAAAAGAATTTTTCACTGTCGTCTACAAACTTGTAAGTAAAAAGTACTGTTATACACAAGTTATGTTAAAAGTTGTATTCAATGTTCAAAATATAATTAAGTACGGAATTCATTTTTATATTCAGAATTATTATGGTTATAATAATCTCGGTTAGGAAAAATAGTTGTAGTTTAGTTTCCGGATATATTATCTGTCTGTAGACACTTAAATTTTATTTGCCTGTAGGTAGCTATGTACGAGAACCTAAACGTGCTATAGATATCTATGGATCACGTATTATGTACAATTACATCAACCGGTTGTTTCACGAACTAGCGATGGCGATACTTATCCTTTAGATCAGGAATGAGCCAGCCTTCTGGTCCTGAGAAACATCAATTAGGATGTCTCTATAAAGGCGGCAAGTGCTCGGACCCCATGACGCCGTTATTTTAACACCGTTTGAGGCTTTCGGGATGTGCTTGAAAGGTGGGAAGGTCCTAAGATGTCAACGCATGTAGTAGTAACACACACTGAATGCCTTGCCATCTTCCATGTTAGCAAAGACTACCCAAATAGAATTTAGATCTTCTATAAATTTAAATGAAGACATTTCATTTGTAAGGTCTATCGTTCGTCTATTCCTTGCTATATTGTTTTAGCTATCTCCAAGTTAAGATGCCAACGTCGGAAATGTTACAATAAATTAAGGGAAAGGGCATTTCACTGTTTATATCAGTGGGTAACATTTTCGGGGAAGCAACACCGATAAAGATTTACTTGCCAAAAAAGAGCCGACTCGACTGTATTGATTTTTCATTTGTCCTGAAATAATGGTGAAAGAATACGCTTTTAAACATAAAGAAAGTGAAACTGTTTGTGAGTTTTTGAATGTAAATATTAATAGGTATTTAAAAACTAACACTTACTAATAAGCAAAAATAATAAATAAACAAGTAGTAGGTACTTACTCATTATTGTACCCAAAAATAATAAAAAAAAGCTAGAAATTATAGAAAGATAGAAATTATAGATAAATCACAAAAACTGAAATTTCATCAGCAAACTCGAACCCAACGCCTTCCCCTAACGATGAGGAATGCTCTCACCACTGAGTACTACAATTTCTAACTTACTATTTTATGAATAGTTTAAGTAAACTCATTGCTTAGGACTGTAGTATACTTGTTTGTGCAAATATATTTTTATCAATAGGTACATGGTTATTAACTTTTCACATAACTGTTATTGCTTCACTGTAACGTATCTCTCACATCCCTTTCTCTTACAATAACTGCCTACAACAGGACCCTTCAAACTTATTCGAGAGCAACTTAGTAGATATAATTTTACGCGTTCGCACTCCCATAAAATCTTCATAAACCTCTTCACAAATGGTTTATGATTTCCTATAGTAAAACTATTTTTATATCCAACACATAACCCCGAAAATTACACCGTAGTTTATAATTTTTTATCCATCGCAGCTTATTGAAGATATTATTATTTGTCAGCCTATCAATAGAACGCAATGAAATAGGAAACTGATATTGAAAGACGTTCTTTTTATCTTATTTGAGAATGTATTTTAGTAGCAAAATGGTTTTCGCGGTAATAAAATGTGTTAAATTGAACTATTTTGCTGACACATCTTGAGGAAAAGATACTTATTTTATCTAATGCCCCAGATAAGGTTACTTCGACTGTAATAACTTGTCTTCGGTGATAAATATCACTACATTTTAATACCAGTTTTTCTTACTTAATTATAATTTATTCCAATTTTTCCTAATTACCAACTAAGATATTCATCTATAAATAATGTATATCAAACGTTGGTTAGAATTTTAATTAACCTAATTAGATGAAATTTACTAAATACTGTAACTAATATAATTACGATTACTAAACATACAAAAATAATGCCACAAGAAAATGAAAGCGAGAATTGTAAATTCGGGTTTTTAGGTGACTAATTTTTTTAAATAATTATACGAAGTAAGGTAAGTACCGAATATATTTTGGACATTCTCAACAACGTTATCTAGCCTAAATTAAACTTTATTTTATTAGGAAACAGATACTCAGATCACTGCATTACCGAGGCAGTCGAAATACATTGTTTAGTTCATGAAACCATATGAAATTACAAAATGAATTAAATGGATCAATCAACACTATAAATAGTTTCAAGCAGAGACTTGGGATGCCGCTCGCTTCGTGGTTTCAAGAATAAATTCACAAGTTTAAATTAAGTATACATAAAACTGGTTTAAAGTTACAGGTTTTCAAATCATCCTCTTATTATCTTTCAAAGAAAAACTTTAATAAAACATTTGGCAAACAGTTCACACTCTCATAACATTTTTATATTGCAAAGTAAATATGCCACCATACAGCGAAACTGGGCTAACTTATGAACCTTGAATTACTGAAAAAGATTAACGTTAGCATCATAAAAGAGAACGGAAAATCCTCACAAACGGCGCATTCTCCAAGAAATATAACTGCAATATTAAACTATAAAACCAAATCTTTTGTGAACCATATACAAGAGTTGCCCGACTTTCAGAATCTGTTATAACCTGACCTTTTGTTTCAACTATTTCACTCTACACTTAAGTTCTTTATAAATGGTACGTTATGGGTGACCAGTGAGTTTAGACTTACGGTTAGAGCTTGAAACTGCCTTTTTGCGAACATGTTTATATTGACGTGGGGTTTTCAGGGAGGTCTTTGTTGAATGGATGATGTTAAAACATTGTTTCATGTCAAGAATTGCTCCCTCGAGAGGCAACGTTTCGAAAAATGTGTTTTATACTGATGCTGGGTTATATTGTGGCCATGTTTGGGATATTACACATTTTATATGTAATATAGATATATTTATAAATGGTTCAGAGCCAGTTTGGGAGTAATGTTATGGTTTCCTCTGATTTTACAACGTTGAATTTCGCTGGGGGACATAAAGAATGCGTTGTACCTGACAATAGTGACACAGGGAACGTTATAATGTTGTTCAAATATTTAATAATTTTACTATTGATCGCAGAAACGATGGCCTTGGGCTGGATTCGAACCAGCAACTGTTCGTTTTTTCTCCCGCCTGATGGTAAGCTGTGGCGACGTCTGACGATTGTGGGTGACTCTCATACTACACAGGAATACTATGGAGAGTGGTCCTCAACTTGGCGACCCAGTAATGTGCCTCTTCACGCTTCGCTTTAAGAACCCAGGGCTATATGTTGGAGGAAACATGTGCGCAGGCAGGGCGTTCCAAGCCACTATCGTTCGGCAGAGAAAAGAACATTTAAAACGTTCGGTTCTCGCGAAGACGGTTTCCACGGTATGAGAGTGACATCTCGGCCCGGCACGAGAGGGTGGGTTCAGGTTGAAGAGCTCTTCAGAACACTCACCGTGGTAAATACGGTAGAACGTAGCCAAGTAAGCTATTGTTCGGCGCTGAGCTAGCGGCTCAAGGCTTCCCGTTACCTCCGGACAGTGTATAATGCGACTAGCGACTAGACTTTTCTAGGAGGAACGGTCTGTTAGCTCATGCCCATAGATTGCAAATTTTGACGTCTTGGGGTCTTGGTCTGTTGGCAGAACGTTCCTTCTGGAAAGGGAACAGTCGCTGGTTTGAATCCAGCCCAGGACTATCATTTTTGCGATTCATATTGTAAAATTATTTGACGAAAAGTTAGCATACTTCGTAAAACATAAAGAAAAACATAAAAATCAAATACAAATACAATTTTCGGAATCAGTTTTGTTGTTACGGGCCTATATACTCGTAATGCAAGTCCCATCTCCGCCAGGATCTCATGGAGACATGGAAGGTGCGACTTGAGCAAACTAAAGGCTTGGGCAAACCAAAAGCAGTTGCAGTGCGGCAGCAGTGCGTCTATGTTAGTAAATAATGTAGTTATATGAGGGATGACACACTGAACAAGCGCGGGCCCGCTGAACCTACCTGCTCCGCCACTGCG
Organism: Nudaria mundana; assembly: GCA_963556515.1. Taxonomy (NCBI): domain Eukaryota; kingdom Metazoa; phylum Arthropoda; class Insecta; order Lepidoptera; family Erebidae; genus Nudaria; species Nudaria mundana. The sequence goes on from OY748312.1 coordinate 13,644,524, forward strand.
CCGCGCACGCACTGCTCTTCGACAAAACATTTGGACGGGAGCAGCGCAGACGCGGGGCGGTGGCAGCGTAGGCGCAAGGCGGCCGCAGTGAGCACACGTTGTATTACTACCTCCGCCATTTTGAGTAGTCACACTAGAGCAGTTGAGCGGGACAGACGCAGCGCAGGTTGTACACGGTTGTAATTTTTTACAAGTTTATCATGGAACCATATGGACCGATCTTCAAAAGATTCTAATTCCCGACATAGACGATGGTACTCCCCACATTCATCTCTTCTTTTATTTATTTCGTGAATGAACCCATATTCTTTTTTTTTCCTCAAAGCTGGAAGCAACAATAGCTCCTCTTCGTAGTCCGAACCGAAGTGTATTGAGTGTGGCGATCGATACGACACACATAACGCGGTTATAAAGCAGGATCGCCTTCAAACTGCTTTCTGACTGCTCATGTTTCTGGTGTGACATCAACCGCGATGCAAAACGCGAGCTGCGCCTGTCCTGCTTTTGGTTTGCCCAAGCCTTAAGTGGGGAACCACCGCCATCGCGGCGGTGAGACCGATCATGGAGGACTGGCTGCAGAGGCAGCACGGTGGCCTCACGTACCGTGCGACACAGATCATCACCGGGCACGGAAACTTTGGTGAGTATCTGTTTCGCATGCATCGTGAGGTCACACCCGCGTGTCAACACTGCGAGGCTTCCGGCGAAGACACGGCATTCCTCACGTTGGTGGAATGCTCAGCGTGGGCAAGTCAGCGCCGGGACCTCGTTGTGGGCCTGCGCGTGGATACTCTCTCGCTGGAGACCATGCTATGAGCCATGGTCTCTAGCGAGAGCCAGTGGAACGCGGCCGTTTCCTTCTGCGAGCAGGTTATGCTCGTGAAGGAGGCGGCCGGAAGGGCGAGGGAGCGTATCCTCCACGCTGAGTTCCGAAGTCTGCGGCGAGGGCGCCGCATACGTGACTACGCCCAGGACCATCGACCTCCATGATCGGAGCCTGAGGACGATGGATTAGCAACCCACCGTCCTTACAGAAGCAGGCTAGAAGGGCTGCGTGATGTGGGGCTTCACCCCATGCACGCCTTCACTCACCGACGCAGGATAAAACCCGACCCTAAAGATGTGGGGTAACACCCGACCACCACGCAGTGGCCACGGAAGTGGCCAAGGTCCGCCGGGTGCCACTGGGAATTCTTTCAGTGTCTACTAGAGGCACTCGGCAATGGACGTAGGTGCGTCCGCAGCTCGTGGCAAAAAAAAAACTCGTAATGCAAAAAAAACTTCATATCTATACTACAAACTCTTCTGTTTTATAATATTAGTAAATATTATAAAACAATAGAGTTTGTTTGTTTGAACGCGCTTATCTCAGGAAGTTCTGGTTCGATTAGAATCATTATTTTTTTGTTGATTAGTGCTTTTATCGAGGAAGACTATAGGCTATATAACATTACGCTACGATCATTAGGAGTGGAGCAGCAGTGAAATATGTTTCACACACGGAGAAAATGTATTTATTTTGTCTTGTTTTGAAATAAATTTCAAGACAAACGGTTAATGTTATGTTAAAATTATGTAAAAAAGAATTTGTTCCTCTTTTAAAATTTAAAAAAATGTCCGCGATGGCATATATTTAATTTAACCTATTTTTAAGGTTAACAACAGGTCACATTAACATTATATGGAAATCAAATTCGTTTTAAAATAAATATTTGCGAAGCTAGATGTCATTACGGGCGACATGACGGGAACGAGATTAATAGTTACGAGCGAACGGGAACGGGAAAAATAAATAGGACAGTGCATGTTCCAAATTACCATGCGGACGAAGCCGCGGGCGACCGCTAGTTCATAATATCAGTACCTACCCACCTATATAAAATTTAAAAAAATATTTTTCCTTTTCATGAGTTAGTGGTAGAATAGAAGTATCCGTATAATAAGAAATTCTTACACAAAGTTAAAAACAATTTAAGTAAGGAATATTTAATATTTTCCTCCAACAATGTAAGAGAATAAACGCTAGGTCAAAGGGCGTCTGCTTTTATTACTTCTCATAAAGATCCTTTTACGACATGTAATAAAAACAGTCACTCATATTGACTATAATCGGAAAATTTCGCCTTCTAGGTGATTTTCAATGGCATTTACTACGTAAGCCTGAGACTATTAATTTGTAAGTTACCACTCGATGCTGTCATGCCATTCTTTCACGGCGACAGCATATACGACGACCGCGTTGGTCTATGCATTCTTTCAAATAAAAGTGTTTTTATTCTTTTAGCAACTATCATCATCATTCACTGAGGCGTTTCTCAAACTATTTGGGGTCGGCTTTCCTGTCTACTAACTGCGATGCGGCTGAACTTCAATATCTTTAGCAGCAATTGCAGATACAAATTACTAGCATACCCGTTAACCATACCAGCTCAGAAAAAGTGCAGTAGTGTAGTATTTGGGTATAGAAATCACTTTCGTCATAACGCAAGGCCAATGCCTTAGCCACTAAGCTATGGACTCTTCTATTCTCTGCATATGAGAGAGATCACCAAGGTGAGAAAAACTCAAGCTAATCTCACCTTCATGTGGTGCACCTGCAGAACAACAGACAAGACTTAAAAGCCGGTAAAACTTCTGGAAGAAAAACAACAATAGACTCGCCACGTAATTACGTGGGCTCAACAGAGTTACTGAGGAAAAGTGGGTATGTCTGGGACTATTAATCTGTAAGTGGGTATGCACATCTTTAGAGTAAAAGGCGTGAATGTTTATTATGTATAGCCTTGTTCAAACCGTAAGAATTACAGGAAGGAAGGCTTTGTCTACGTCGACGGTTTTAACAAAAAATCTAACATTATATTTTACATAATTATAAGAAAGGAACCGACATTTTTTCCTGTAGTCTATTTAATTTTCTCGAAATACTTTTGTCAAAATTTCTCAAATCTCCCACAAAACCAGTTTTGAGCCTTATTATTGTAAAGAAAAAGTCTTAAAACCATTATTTGAGCGAGAAGTAAACATTTGCTTAACGTTTCACGAGAACTCTTCGCAAAAATATAATTAGCTGTCAGTAGGGTCTTATTAAGGCCAATTAAAAGTGAAAATGGCTTGTTGCAATGTAAGTAATAATTTGGAAATTATTTATCTCAAGTAAACTTGGTAGGAACTTCAAAAGGCTTTTGTATAATTAGTTGAAAAATGTTTGCGTGTTAGGTCTCTACAACTCGTACAAATTATTGGCTGAATTAACAGAAGAGGCACTTTTCATTCCGTATCATTTACATTATAAACATTCCAGGAAAGTAATTCAATTATTGAACAAAAGTGCCGTAAAATTTTATGTCTTTGAGATTCGAGAAATTGCTTTATCTTTTTAATTTTTCTTAGGAGATACGTCTATTTGATTTCATTCAGTATATTGTTATTTGAGTTTTATTATTTTCTTTGACTGTGTAAAAAATAGCATAAACCTAGAAATAGTGCCCGGGTCTAGTGGCTTCTATCCTAAATAGGCATTTCAGTCTCATTGACCTTTTTATAATCATACATTTAATATTTAGGAATCATTGATGGTTAAATATTTGCCAAAGTAAGTCAGCTTTTTCTGACGTAGGTTGAGATTTATGTTAACCTATACCACATTATAATAAGAATAATATACTAGTATGCCTATGCCTATACATGCCTATGCCTATACGTACTGATACCGATAGGTACTGCCTATACCTAGTTATATGTACATGGTGAACCAACACACTGAGACACTTAAGTGTTTCTACACTGTGCGAAATGCCTGACAGGTTTTTTTTAAATAAATAAATATTTTTGGACATTCTCACACAACGGCATCTAGCCCAAACTAAGCTGCAAACATTTGTGGATCACACAAATATTTGATCCGACCTGGAAATCCAACCCGGGACTCCGGAGTCGGAAGCCGATGCACTACCGACCACGCCACCAAAGCAGTTTTTCGTAATAAATCAGTGGAATAAGTGCACAAGTATGTTTTTTCATCGTGTAGTTTTACGTGTGTCAAATATATCGCTAAATTCTAGGCACAAACTGTCCCAAAACGGTTGAGGGGTTACATCTCACTAACGTTAAAGTTAAGGGTTATAGTCAAAGGACTTAGTAACTGTCTAGCGTTCCTCTTGTGATGAAACTCTCACAATTCCAATTCAATTGAAATAAAACACCTTACTTCGTAATAACAGGGTAGATATATTCAAATAGTTTTCACAAGTAGGTATTATATATATTTCGATAACTCTCGGTACAAATCCACACTTATGTAACTACCACGTCTGTCTCTGTCGAGCTCTACCAACAAAATGCCATTTTTAAAACCTCCCACCCAAAACAACACATTCATTCACATAGATTCATTTCATTCTATCGCGAACGAAATGAATCTGTTCGTACTTCATAGTCTAACATAAGTGAATGACATTTTGAATCAAATGACCTACTCAAATACATTCATCGAATCACATCACGTCGAGTATAATTATTGGGTAAAAATATCAACTAAGTTTACCTGACTTTGTTAAACAATATTAAATAATCAACAATTCATTACACTCTTTAGGGCTTGAAAGGATATGAGACTCGAGTTGTTGTTGTGTTAAGTTGTAATGTAGCTTGAACTGACTTCACAGAAGGTGAGTTCTTAATTCATGTCTTTTATGTAGGTACGTGTGTGACCACTCTGCACGTCAGAACAGACAAACAGTCGAGAATGACGTAATGTCACTACAGCTTTCCACTTTAAGTTGTTGTGTAGCAAATAATGGAATTAATTATTGTGTAGTTATTGTTCTGAGATCTTGTTTTTTGACGTGTTTTAATGTAATGTGGTGCCCCTAGTGGAACGCAAACATATACTGGGCAACATGTATCAGAGCTGTTCAGTAATCGCCACCAAAGATCTTATATACAATGGATTTCGGATCATCGCTCAAAAGTGTCCGAACTAAAAGAGAAACAAAACGCTAAAAGAGAAACAATCGCGCGCCAGTCTTGATTTTGACAACTGAACGACAACACGTTGCACAATGCCGTACTGTATTGTAAAAACGTGTAAAAACTACGAAAAAAAAGCAAATTGAAGACGGTGTATCATATCTTCAGTAAATAAACTTTTGTTTTATCATTTGCAATATATTATCTCACTTAAAATACAGTATTTCGTCGATAATAAATTAAAAGACAAAAGTAAATATTGCAATCCAGTCCAATACCGAAGTATCTATCTCTTTCGAATTCATCCCAAGCTCAGTAAAAAGAAAGAGACCATTTCATTTTCACTGAATAATGTACTAACAAAATGACCATTCAGATTTATTCGGATTACCGATAGCGATGAAACTATTTGGAACAAATTATTTGGAGACGCCTTGGTTCTTTATGATTTTTTTTTCGTTATATGAACCAACATCTATTTCAGTTTTCCTCGGGATCCAGTACGCTGTGCACAATGGAAAAATATTATTGCCCTAGCACGGCGAGAAGAATATTTTGATCCAAAAAAATAACAATCTTGTTTGTACGGCTCATTTTATGGGCATAACAAAAAGAGGTCCGATCTTTATGAAACTTGTACAATAATCCCTTGATTGAATACAATTTTTGGATTGAGATAAGCCCAAAATGTTTTTGATTTTCACAAGGTATCATTTTTTTGTCATAAATATAATTACATAATTACACATGTCGTTTTATTTCGTGTATGTACCTGTTATTTTTTTTATTTGGATACTCGGTAATATATTCCCACGGAAATCGGGGCCGAGATAACTATATTTCGTGGGCGGAGTCACGGTGATCAGCTAGTCGCCAATAATTTCGAATCCCAAAAATTAACCATAAAGATAAAAATAAATTAATGACGCGCAGTTTTAGCAACTAATTCAGTCACTTGAAACACGGCTATCTTATAGTAGACGTAGCGAAATAGCGTTATGAAAATAGTAATGAAAGCGGAAGAACTTTGACACCCGCAGGAAGTTTGGCATTTATAATATTATAATTAGTTAAATTCATTAATTCCCTTCTTTTTATTCATACACTACAGTTACTTATTATGAAACTGACTCGAAAAAAAATACTTAAGGGTTTCGATATTAAAAATACTTTCTACCTATCTTTGTCAGTCGTTAATTAGTTTTTCAGTTTATTTCGTCTAATATAAACAAATAATTACACTTTATAAGATTATGGAATTTATTATAGTCTTACATTAATTATTATGTAGGTACCTACATGGCATGGGATCCTTAAAAGACTTTAACAAAATAAACCTACTCCATTGTTTCTTTGTTCACGTAGCTCAAGTAGAAGCTGCATAAGGTGAATTAGTCAGGCGAACAGACAGAAGCTACGTAATGCGATAAATTAGTGCAAACAAAAGTGAACACTATTCCGTTGAATCAAGGTATAAATTTTAATATGAAATTTGTTTATATCTATGTATGCCTATGTATATTGTATAGGTCGACTCGGGACATTAATTTCTTGGTATTTGTTCTAGATCCATCGTCCATTGTATATAAGGTCTTTGATCGCCACGAAGAATATGGTTGAAACTCGCCATCTATCTAAAGATGATCTGATGGATATAACATCTTAAATATATCATGAGGGATCATATAGGTGACTCTATGTAGTCATCTATGTAGTCCGGAGAGCACACCTGAAATAAACGTCATTTGTGCCATTTTATCTGACGCCATTAATATGCCGTTTGAAGTGAGAGTACGGGGGATAAATGAATACAATGATATTATGCAAATGTGTTAACTGTCATTATGAGACGCTTGTTTAACGGAGAGAAGTAGTTCGCGAGGGATAAGCGGAGCTTTGCATCTGTGTGAGTGACCACGAAAAGTAGAGTAAAATCTCTTTGTGTAGCTATGTGTACAACATAATATGTGTGTGTAAAAGAGGCCACATATACGTTCACGTACACTGCAATCACACAAATGCAATGTTCCGCTTACGCCTTTTTACCTATACTGTCTTAAAGCAGTATTGATATAAAGTTACTTTGACTTTTTATATTTTTTTGTACTATGACGTCCATGTCACGGTACATAAAAACAGTTCAAACATTGACACAAAAACGGACTTCAAATTACCGAAATGGAACCAAATAATTGTTGGAATGAGGCCAAATTGCTATGGGACCACTAGTTTCCATTAAAAAAAAATTTAATCGGCTCACCCAGTCCATAGCAACAAACAAAAGAAAAACTTCCATTTTTGGAAATCGGTTACATGGGGCACACTAAAAGTTTTGCACTTCTAGCTAATCAGAACTATTTGAATTTCGAATGTTATATTTTTTTAAACATTGCAACCTTCTTAGTAATAAAAAAAAACAATTGGCGGGAAATCATTTGGCAATTGTTTTTTATCACACATCAAAGTACTACGTATGCAAATAATGGAATTAAATCGAAAAGATTTTAGAGCGATGATTTTTTATGATTTTAAAAGTTCTCTCTCTCCGCAAGACTGTGCCGCTCGTCTTAAAAATGCTTTTGGGAGAGAAGCACCTTGTTTGAGCACCGTGAGGTGATGGTTTGCTGAATTTGAGAGAGGTCGAGTTTCTTTACATGACGAATTTCGTGAAGGGCGGCCTTCAACTGCCGCCAACGAAAATAATGTGGCTACTGTTAAGCGGTTAATTGAAGAAAACCCGCGGATTACCTATGAGACAATTCGAGGACTATTGGGGATTGGTATGAGTCAAATCCAGATTATTTTACACAAAGAATTGAAAGTTCGGAAACTCTGTTGTCGTTGGATCCCTCATGAACTGACAGCGGAGCAGAAGCGGGCTCGCGTGGAATGGTGCTCACAGATGCTACTGAAGTACGACCACGGACATTCTAATGCTGTTTATGACATTGTCACAAGAGACGAAACGTGGATATATTGTTTTGAACCCGAAAAAAAAACAGCAATCTTGTGAATGTGTGTTTGAAAATGAGAACAAGCCAACAAAAGTGAGACAGGCGAGAAACGTTGGTAAAAAAATTATCGCATTTTTTTCTCAGCTACGGGTCCCATCTGTACAATTCTACTTGAAGAATTAATGCCGAGTGGTATTCTACCATTTGTTGTACCCAGGGTGTTAGAAAAAGTTCGCGAAAGACGACCCAAATTAGCACCCTGTATTTTCCCCAAAATCAAAGATTTGATGAGAGGTTTCACTTTTACCAACTCCGAAGAGGCAGTGATAGCGTTCAATCAGCACGTAGAAAACATGCCTTCTGATCTGTGGTCCTCCTGTTTTAAAAAATGGTTCGATCGCTTGAAAAAATTTTTTAAATTTGTTGAAATTTTGAAAAGCAATAAACATAATATTTTGGTTTTTAAATGTTGTTTTATTAAGTTATGCAAAACTTATAGTGTGACCTACGTATAAGATCAAAGTAACATTACCTACATTAATACTGCTTTAAGACATGGTGGTATGCGGTAGGCCACCAGTTCATACATAATATAACGACTTTATCCCCGTGGGAACAAGTAGAGGCAATTATTGCGTTTGACAGCCTCAGGGGCGTATTTGGTTGAAGGTATGACATGCAGCGGTTCGATCCCCGGGTCGAGTCCAGTACTGAATCGCGAAATTTATAAATACTTCATAAACTTAAGACACACAGGTCTTTTACGCTATTGAGGTTTATACATACCTCTTTATTATCGCCGTGGTGTCTCAACACAATATTTAGTGACAACGAAGTGAGGGTAGTTGAACAAACCCGCACTTTGCGAAAACGACGATGAGCTGGACCTGGACTGGCTTCAGCTCATCGTCGTGACCACGGCTCTTGTAACAGGGTGGAAACGTCCGCGTCGGGTAATAAAGAGGTATGTATATATTTTTGTATTTTAAAGCAATGACTTTGCTTAAACTATTCTTAAAATATTAAGACAGAAATTATAAATAGATCACAAAAACTGTTGTCATCGGCGGGACTCGAACTCACGGCCTTTCCCTAACAGGGGGAGTGCTCTGACCAACTGAGCTACGATGACCACTACCGACAACATCGAATTTTTGCTTCATATCATATTCCTAATTTCTATATCGCGCTACTAAGGTTAGCTTTGGATCCACCTACCGCAGTTCTACCGAACTAACGGTACCAGTGTATCATGTTACAACTAATACAAATTCAGTAATATAAACCTAAATTCCAACAGCTGGGGCTGATATTAAATTCCTACAATCTCAGCAGTTAGGATAATGAAAAAATGACAAAAACCTATTAAGTATGGATTATATTTTAACAAGAAACAATCATTTATTATTGGGGAACCTTCCGGAAAATGGGGAAATCGTATTAAAATTAAATTTGTTTTTAATTTAAACTCGGTGTTGTTATTCATAAAAAAGATCGTTAACATTGTTTTAATTGCTAAGCAAGCAATAAAGATCTCAAATAAGTACCCAAGATTCTTTTTAATGTCGCCCTATCGTTCATTGCCAGGCGTCCTGGATTCGCCCTCCTAAGGATAACCCTAGGGCAAGATACCTAAGCTATCTCTTTACTTTTTTTACTCATAAAAAAACCGCCCATGTGTAGGGTCCCGTAGTTACCCATTATAGGCTCTATAATTCTTAAACTATCAAAGTTATCTGGTCTGTTATAGGTTTCCTTCAAAGTTCATCCATCATATTATGGACTATTATCATGACTTTTTTTATATTCTTCGTGTTAGTCGTTTAGATTTAGAGGGAGGAGGGGGGCTCTGTTTTAACAAAAAAATGCTATTTAAAGTTTAATATCTCGCAAATGGACACATAAATCAAATAATTGTCTTAGGAACTTCCCAATGTTTTTAAAACATCTGTCTAATGATACTACCACATGATGGGGTTGAGGCGAGAATTTACTTGTACCACTTTAGGTACTTGTAGGGGTAGGTACCCTAGATTTTTTTTTTTAATAATTTTATTTAAGCACTTAGGTAATAGTCGGAATAGTAAATGCACATATCGTACAAAATTTCATCTTTCTGGCACTTACTGTACTTGGGAGGAAAGCCGAGGTCGGATGGAGGGACATGACGAAATTATAAGGGTTCCGTGAAGTTTACTACGGAACCTTTAAAAACTTATGAACTCACGTGTATGTACACTTATTCAACAGTTTTTTTTTTAGAAATCTGACCGGTTTCGACTGACGGCATTATTAAAGGTACCTTACACTAATTAAACAATAAGGTTACGAAACCCGTGAGGTTTTCCTAATAAATCAGTGGAATAAGTGTACGAGGGAGTTTGTTTCATAACGTATATGCAATACCTACCTGTGCTCTATAATAGTAATATGTGCTAACAAGTACCTACCGACAATCGAAAGAATAAACTACCTAAGTACCTATTTAGTTTAATAATAATAAAGTTAGCAGTAAATATCGCTCTTTACGTCTAATTAAGTGGAATTCAAGCTCCAAGTAGAACATAGTATTATTTTAATACAAGCATTCAACGTCTTTACTAAACATTTGTTAAAATATTCTAAAGAGAATTACTTTGCAGAGCTTTTAGTAAGAGGTTTCCTAGAAAATTCCAAAGCAAATGTTAAAAATTACTTTCATTCCTTCACTAAAACTTGATGATAAGAAATCGTTCTGTTGGTAATTTCACATCTATATATTTAATACGGCAATTTGTCTGTCTGTCTGTCCGTCCGTCGCGTTTTTCAATTATAATTAATGATACATACATTTGCATGAAATATTAAGTAGTTTAAGTTAATATTTCGTAGAAGTTTAAAGAAGGTTTTTTTTTATATTTGAGGCGATACAAAGTTCGCCGGGATAACTAGTTTATTTTAAAATAATTGAAACAGATCCAAAGTATTGTTTAATTTGCTAATATTCAAATTTTCATCAAATCATCAAAATTCCAAATTAAACAATACTTTGGATCTGTTTCAATTATTTTTTATTAATCTGTGTGAATTAACCACATCAAAAATGCGTGAGTAGTTTTCTCACATACTCCGGCTCAGCAAGTGAGTGAATTTACCATTATGAATTGCAGGCCGTTGTCCACTCACCAATGTGTGAGATTCTTAGTATGTGAGGCTACCCTAAGCCTTTTTAAATGCCACATTATTAAAAAAACATATTTTGTCTAAAAATTATAAATAAAATGTTAGGGGTCGACAACCCTTATAGTCTATTCTCAGACCTACTGAATATTCATATAGAATTTCATAAAAATCGGTCGAGCCGTTTCAGAGGATAATGGTGACTAAATTGTGACACGAAAATCACTATCACTACATATTATAAAACAAATTCGCCCGTTCCGTATGTATGTTTAGATCTTTAAAACTACGCAACGGACTTTGATGCGGTTCTCACCAATGATGGATAGAATGGTTCTCGACGAAGGTTTTGTGTATGTAATTTGTCAAGCGGGCGAAGATAGTCAGCTGGTGCATTTAGGTCCCAGATTATGATTAAAGGGCCCACTGAGCAAGGAATTTAGCATTACGATAAAGGCGTTCGACCCGTATATCTCTATGAAAGGGGGGTCCCATAACACGTAAATAGGTCCAAATAAAACCGAAGAAAATTCGAACTCCAGCATCTTTCTAAATACTTCTACATTACAGAAACTTTCATTCGCCAGTTAAAACTGACTTGTGACATTCATAATGTCCATTGTGAGTATTGTGACAGACATGAACGAATGATGTTAATACATTTTTAATATCCTTTTTCATTTGAACGAGAATAGCTTGAAGTTTGAGTGAATCTTTCCAAGTTAAATATTAGCTAAGGATTAAGGAATTACTTAGTCGGTAAACTTCAAAAGAAATGACTGTTATCTTCCCCAGATTACTTAACAAACAATAATATTATTATTTTGTTGGATATTTCGCTAAGTTTGAAACAAACGATGAAAATTGTAACTTTCTTAATATTAAAGATACAAAGTGTACATAATTGGCTATTCGACTTTCGGTAACAGACATTTACCTACTTTAAAAAGATAAGATAACTACGAAAAGATAACATAAAATATTATTAATTATTGTACACACACATACACATATCACGCCTATATCCCCGAAGGGGTAGGCAGAGGTGCATTACACACCCACAATTTGCTAGTTAGAGCGTAGCGAGCGAAGCTCTCATGGTGCAAGAAAGTTCAATCCTTTCTTATGCGAGATCTCTGTTTTTTGTGAGGGCCAAAATTGAAAATTCGGGCTCCGTTAGAATGATGTCAGTTAAATCTAGTTTGATTTGAAATATAAATTGTTTTTTTGTTAATTGTGTGAGCCCGAATTTTCAATATTGACCCTCACAAATTAAAAAAAAAAAAATTTTTTTTACACAAAGATATGTGATGCTTGCTGCGCTCAAATATGCTGCCGCGAAGCAGGGTGGCGACCTAGTATATTTAGTCCCACATAATAGGGGGCAAACCTATTGCCATCACCGGCTGTATAACGGGTTATGTCCTTAATGGCCGAATGAATTTAATAAAAAGTAGCAGCTATATTGTAAGTTTGAAAAAAAAATATAAACCCGTTGCCTTGCGATGAAATGTTGATGAAAGGCAACAAATCTTACATATACACATCAACATACAACAAATCTTACATATACACATCAACATACAACAAATCTTACATATACTCACAGCCAATTAAAGTCCTGGGCGTCTCGGACTCGGACTATATATTAATTATTGTACCTACATGATAATATTGTTATTAAAATTTGCAAAAAAACAAAACAACTACAAATTATCGGAATAATTGTTGGAATGGGACCAAATTGCAGTGGGACCACAGGAAAAGCAGTAGCTTTCAATTTAAAAAAATATTCAATATCAGTTCACCCAGTTGAAGTTTGAGGTATTATGAGGTAACAAACATAAAAAGTTAAAAGTACAGTTGAAATGAGAACCTTCCTTTTTTGAGGTCGGTTGAAAATAGATCATGAAAAATTTTTCGAACAGTGCGCCTCAGGTTACACCCCTTGGAAAACTGTCGTGATAATGACATTTATTAAATTTTTCAATCGAAACTTTATTCACGAATTTTATTTTCCGAAAAAAAATAGCACGTAATTTTGAAATATAAATCAACCTTTTCTATACTCACTTTTTAAAAACTAGATTGTCGTTTTTGTTCATGGAGCTGCATGAATGAAATAGAAATTTACATGGAACTGCATGAATGGAATCAGTATGCTTCAGTCAAATCGCCATATTCGATTTTTTTTTAAATATACCTAAATTGATGACCGAACAGAACTCCTCTTTCATCTTTACGATTCATAAAGCGGAAAATATTTGATTGTTTGTTTGCATGGAATAGTCTGCGTAAACACTGAACTGATTTTTAATACTTTTCACAAATATGTACCTACATTATCCCCGAAAAGACTTCGGGAGACGGAAGTTTATTGTCGCTTGTTGCCTAATAAACAATCATCATTCACCGAGCCTTTCCCAACTTAGTTGAGGTCTGCTTTCCAGTCTAACTGTGATTCGGCTGAACTTCGATATTTTCCTTGAAGCGACTGCCATCTGACCTTCACAACCCATGGGCGATATCGAGTTCTGTAGTTAGACCGCGAGGATTTTTAAGGGCTCCAACTACCCCTAACGACTGCCATAGATGTTCGTATGACTATCGGGACCGACGGCTTAACGTGCTCTCCGAGGCACGGAGGAGTCTCAGTGTCTTAAGAAATGGTCACCCATCCTAAGACCAGCCTGACTAGATGTTGCTTAACCTTTGCAATGTATTAATATTGTCGGTTACCACTAGACCACGAGCCCCTAATAAGCTATATAACTATTATTATAATGATGCCATGTAATCATAGTTCCCTATTATTTATTTATATTAAAATAAAAACAAAAGTAAAGGCAAAATGTAGGTCTATAATATACGTATACTCCTGGATACCTTTTTGAATTTTTATGTACTGACTGCCTCGGTGGCGCAGTGGTATGAGTATGCGATTGCTGTCCCTGAGTTCCCAGGTTCAATTCCGGGTCGAATCATATCAGTCGTCTAGATCCCATAACACAAGCTTATATTAGCTTAATTTTGGGCTAGATGACATAGTGTGAGAATGTCCAAAAATATTTATTTTTTTATTATTATTTATGTCTTTATACAGAGTAACAAATTGGCCTCCCCCAACACTTCAGCAGTCATTTCCCCTTCGAACTTGCGACAAGATCAGCCAAACATCATTTCCCATGAGAAATTACTTATTGAAATCAAACCGCAACCTTCACAGTATGCGCTTATTCTACAAAAATAAAAAACCGGCCAATTTCGTATCAGGCGACTCATAGAATAGGGATCTGTAATTAAATAACCATTGTAGCATCTATTACATTTGAAATAACAGAATAATCAAGTTATATTTTTCCTTTAAAGTTTATCAGCCGTTTAGCTTTTAAAGAAGCCCCCCCCCCTGTCTAAAAGTGAAACGGACTTACTGTTTTAACAAAAAGTTGCGCTAAAGCTGAATTTTTCGCACTAGGAAACTTAATTCAAAAAAATATCTGAGCAACCTCTCAATGTTTTTAAAAGATCTAATTACTCGTATACCTAAGACTATGACATACGAGAAACCATAATTTTATTTAAACACTTCTTTGGCGTAGAGTACATACACAGACACATCCATGCCAAAGATCATCTTACTAGCTGTTTTGAAAAATAGCCGAGGACGTCCTTCCTCGGCTATTTTCGAAGGATATGACGAAACTTTTCTTAACCAAATAATTATTGAGAAATTCGGTAATAATTATGGTAGTAGGCCTCAGCTTACCTCTTCTTGTAAATGGGTGTGAAATGATAATGGTACATCTTTAATATTATATTATTACACACACGTATCACGCCTATATCCCCGAAGGGGTAGGCAAATTGTGCATTACAAATCCACAATTTGCCAGTATTATAAAGGGTTATATCCAAAATGGCCGAATGAATTTAATAAAAATTAGCCATATTGTAATTTTGAAAAAAAATTAAACCTTGCGATGAAATGTCGATGAAAGGCAACAAAATCTTACGTGCCAGCTGCTATGGCACGGCCAATTACAGTCCTGGGCGTCGCGGACTATATTATTATGTAGCTAAGTATTATATTTTACTTTCGCAATATTACGAAAAACACTCAACGATACAAAAAGAATAAGAGAACAGAGTTTTACACAAAGTACCTTTAAAAAAAAACGTCTCAATACTTTAGATAATGTTTTATATTCGATTGTGATCAGAAGGTACTGTCTATTAAGGGAATCGATGTTACAAATACTCGTACGTTAAACATATTCATTTAAAAACCAAATGGGCTTTTGAACGATGCTCATGTGGTTGCTTCAGGGATAGATGGCACAAGTTTGGAAACGCTCGTTAAAATTTGATTTACCGTTATGGTACTGTTGGATATTTATAAATATAATAATAATAAAATACCTCTTTATTTCCATTCTCTTATTCTAATATTTACAAATGGTAGTGAAACATCTAATTATGGGTTAGACCCCGTTTGGGTGTAAGACTCCTCAAATCTTTCCATTTTTGTCTGTTTTTTCCAGCGGTGTGCGCTATGTCGTCGGCCCATCTTTTTTTTAGTCTTCAACTTTCCTTTTTCCTAATAGCCCCAACTATTCCGTCACTTGAGAGGTCTTGTGGTTAAGGGGTAGGACTTGCGTTGCGACGACGTGAGTTCGACCCCAGGTCAACAC
Organism: Nudaria mundana; assembly: GCA_963556515.1. Lineage (NCBI taxonomy): Eukaryota > Metazoa > Arthropoda > Insecta > Lepidoptera > Erebidae > Nudaria > Nudaria mundana. The sequence goes on from OY748312.1 coordinate 13,660,296, forward strand.
ACTAGACGTGAACCTACTGCTAACAATAGCGATATTAGCTTAAAAAAGAAACTACATCAATTTTAAGATTTTTCTAAATAAAATGTGTTTGTTTTTCAAAGTAATATTTCCAGTAGGTTCTGTTATCGAAACTGAGTCCAAAATATTTATTATTATTTTGTAAACGGTGATACTTTCACGATGCATTTTACAATATTATGAACCGCAACGATGTTCTTGAGCTGAATTCGAACCAATGACAATGTATATTTAACGTGGGCGAGCTTATTACAAGTACCTACTTTTGCCGGAGTTCAAACCGTAAAACTCAGTAAGTATACCCTTTTTTTTTTTTTTTTTTTTTTTTACGCAGGGGTGATTCCTAACGAATACCGCACGGTGCGAGGACACCGCGCGGTGATGTATGGTTTGCACACACTAAAACCCCTGCGGTGTGCCGTACTCTGCGCCTGTTTAAGGGGGGGGCCGGGAACAATTTTGCTACTTCTTCAGCGACCCCCCGGCGCGGGCCCCAGGTGTGACGGGGCACCCTCTCTATATTCGGTACCTCACTAAGGACTCTCTTAGGGCGTCGTCCAGGCACACACGGACGTCACCCCCTCGCGGGTGGCATGATGCGGGTGGAGAGCAGACCCCGACTCTCACACCCGCTGCCACGATCAGGGCGGCATGAGGCGTGCATACGCGCGTCTATTCCGTCCAGGGCGTCGGGCGCGAAGCGGGTCATTGCGAGCAAGGGCACTGCTCTCCCTGACCCGCTCCGCACTCTCCTTCTGCGAGACGACCTCCTCGCAGAAGGACGCAACTGCGGTGAAACATCTCTCACTAGCAACCATGGAACGTATGATAGCTGCCAGTGAGAGATCCGATCCGATGACTGCGACAAGGGCAAGGCGCTGCGTGTCCCAAGCTGGACAGACCGCCAGCGTGTGCTGCGCCGTGTCCTCGACGCAGTCGCAGTGGTGGCAGGCGAAACTCACCTCCTTCCTTGCGACCTGGCACAAGTACTTACCGAAGCAACCGTGCCCGGTAAGCACCTGAGTCAGCCGGAAGGTAAGGGTTCCGTGCTGCCGCCCCTCCCACTCAACAAGGACCGGTTGGAGCGCCTCCACAGTGGCAATGCCTGCACGTGGAGCCTCCAACCGGGACGACCACTTCCCTAAAATTTCAAGGTGAGCGGCTTCACGCCACCCGCGAATGACCGCGGACGGTGGCCGACAGCCGTTTACCGTCTGGTGCTCCGTGGTGCGCCAGTACACTTCGGCGAGCACTTCAGCCTCCAAATCCCATGGGGGGGTTCCGGCCAATGCGCACGCAACCTCCGTCGACACGGTGCGATAGCCACGTATGACCTTGACCGCCATTACCCTCTGGGGACGCCAAAGACGAGCCCTATTTTGGGCGGTCAAGGTCGCTGCCCACAACGGTGCACCGTATAATGCCATTGACCGGATAATCCCCGTGTATAGCTGACGGCAAGCAACACTGGGTCCCCCCAAGTTTGGCATGAGCCGTCCCAGTGCAGCTGCAGCGCTGACAAGCCTCGGCGCTAGCTGGATGAAGTGCTCGTCGAAGCGCCACCTCCCGTCTAACAAGAGCCCCAGATATTTCATCTGAGGCCGGATCGGTACGAGGACCGAACGTACATCCAGACTTGCGCCGCTGGGTGGACCGCGACGAGGCCCATGAAATAAGAGAGCCTCAGTCTTCTCGAGGGCCACCCGCAAGCCCAGCGCTTCAATGCGTTCAACCACCTGGGAGACGCCCAGATTGGCTAAGCGCACCGCCTCTTCGAAGTGCCCCCCTGAGGCCGCGACTAAGGTGTCGTCCGCATAGCAGATGACATCCACTCCGGGGGGTCAGTAAGTATACCCTATACCAACCCGTCCGGCCAGCTTGTTGTTATGTAAGCTAATCCCCCCCTATTTAGGGGAGGTCTATGCCCAGTTGTGGGTGGCAAATGAGCTGAGATGTGTGTAATGTAAAGTGTACCACATGCAGTGAGTATGACTTGGGTTCTGAGTAGCACTCTTCAGCTTTATAACACTGGGAATACTTCCAAAAACTAAACGTTTCATCATCTTATGAATCGAGCCGACAACTTGAAGTAAAGCTGAATCGTCTCTGAATCGGTGAAACTCATTGATTTTGTATTGAGTCTCGTTTGGAAGAAAATGGCCGCCCATTTGCTGTGCCTGGAATTTGTGAGGAATAATTTATTGTGTGCCTTATACCTGTGCTGGGAATTTGCTTATTTTTCCCCTTTATAGGTGATTAAGGGAGCTCTGGGTTTTATAAAAACAAACCTTTTGATAAATTATCGTGGAGTTTATTTAGATTTTTCCTCTATTGGCTCGGAAATTTGGAAGTGGGAGGCGCTGTGTCACATCTTGATCTTATTTTATATAACCTACTTTACGAAGAATGCTTCTCGAATTAGATGCTTTATTTATGTATGTTTGGGTATCAATAGATGATTTTTTTGTATTTTTTTATTAATTTGTTCAAGTGGAATTTTACAAAGAGTATACATATGCTTCATGACGAACATGTCGACCTACATTTATGGTGTATATAACGTTCCAGTTTTGTGAATGAAGAAACTAACTAATTTAAAAAATTGTATTTTCTTGATAAAATTTTTTTTAATAAATATTTTTAGACATTCTCACACAACGTCATCTAGCCCAAACTAAGCGATAAGCTTGTGCTATGGGATCTAGACGACTGATAAACATACTTATATATTTCTAAATACATACATAATATACATAGAAAACACCCAAACTCCGAAACAAATATTTGTAGATCACACAAATATTTGATTCAACCCGGGAATCGAACCCGAGACTCCGGAGTCGAAAGTCGATGCACTACCGACCACGCCACCGAAGCAGATTTCGTTAGTTAGTTATTATTTTTATGTGTTTATGTTCTAGTAGGCCCGAAAGAGTTCCAAGCGATCCTCACCTGTACTTAGGGGATCTTCTGAAAACGGATGAGGCGAGGGCAAATAATTGTACAAAATGCCCTGAAACGGCGGTAACAAAACAAAATCTGGGTTTAATGAACGCCTCTGTATACCCCTTCGGGGACACGTGAAAAAAGTCGACTGAATCCGGATCTAGTGTTCAATGACACTTGTGTGCCACCACAAGTAGTAAAAAAACAATAGTCGATTCTAATATTATACAGAGTAAAGATTTGATTGTTTGTTTGAACTGAAAATGCTTCGTGACTGCTGACGGTTCAGCAGTCACGAAGCATTTTCAGTTCAAAGCTAGCTATATATTAGTATAAAGTAGCTATATATTAGTGAAAGAATTTTTAAAATCGGTATTTTAAAAATTCTTTCACTAATATATAGCTACATTATCCCTGAGTAACATAAGCTACTTTTTATCCCAGTAATGTGTTCCCACGGGAATTGGTAACGAGAAAACTGTATCACGCGGGCGGAACCGCGTTGCATAGCTAGTAACTTATATTCCCACAATTGTCTATATCTTTTTTACTTACGTACAGACAAATTTTAACTGTATTATTTTCCTTTTAACGTCTATTTTGTTACCAACGTTCTTAAGTTTAATTCAAACGATTATAGACTGTGTTGCTATTAGAAATATGGATTAAATTCGTATAAAATATTAGGTAAGTTACATGCAGGTTAAAATATTCTCAAGACTGGATGATAATAAAAAATAGTCTTTGTACTAATTTTATGTGAAACTAGAAATTTTTGAGGACAAAGACGTTTAGGTATAACAATAGTACATAATGGTCGTTATATTACATTTTAGGGACAAAAATATTACATGATCACTGTCACTAGGTATATTATTGAGCTGAGTTTACGAAGCTCTTTCTGAGACGACTCGTGTATTTCGTTCGTGATCGAACTCCTCCTAAACGACTGGACCGATCTTTTTGAAATTTGGCACGGTCATAGTGACCATCACCGTGAGTGCATATATCTGAATTCATAAAGATCGGTCCAGTCGTTTAGGAGTTCGACCCGGATTGACAGACTCAGCTCAATTATTGCAACAGCAGAATGCATTGCATACCTAGTAAAACAAAGTCCTCCACAGCGTCTGTCTGTTCGCGATAAACACAAAAATGACTGCACCGATTTTCGTACTGTTTATTACCTAAGTTCCTACTTCTAACCGTGCTATTACGCAATCTATTATAATTCTAGACAAATACACATATCACACCTATATCCCCGTAGGGGTAAGCAGAGGTGCAGTAGACACCCACATTTTGCCAGTATTTTTAGTCCCACGTAATAGGGGGCAAGCCTATTGCCGTCACCGGGCTCACATATAATGGGTTATGTCCAAAATGGCCAAATGAATGTACTAAAAAGTAACGGCTATATATAGTAGGTATAATGTAATTTTGAAAAAAAATTGAAACCGTTGCCTTGCGATGAAATGTTGATGTTAGGCAACAAAATCTTACGTGCCAGCCGCTATGGCACAGCCAATTACAGTCCTGGGCGTCTCGTACTATTATAATTATAATGAATATAATAAGCATATTATTATACAACTTACTTTAAAGATATGATCTTAATACATCCGGAGCTCTTATATTAGTACAGCAGAAACTCTGTCGTAAAGATCTTAGAGAATGTTCAAATTACCTGAAAAAGAAAGACAGAATAATCTTAAAAACAACTCAAACACTCAATTTTTATGCAATTTTAGGGTTCCGTAGTAAAAGTATCGGTACCCTTCGTCTGTCCTTTGGCTTTTAGTTTTAGAGCGTTTAGGTTTCATTAAATTTCATTAAAAAAAAATCAAAAACCAGAGATATGAGGTAACATACATAAAAATACAGGCCACTCTTTGATTTAAATCTTACGGTTTTTTCAAGCGTTGACATTATTATACATATAATGATAAACTAATTATAATTTAATTTAAATTTCTAACTGGCTTCCAAATAGAAAGCTGTTTATTGAAAAATAAAACAGGCCAAGTGCGAGTCAGACTCGCGCACAAAGCGTTCCGTACCGAAACAACAGAAATACATCATCTGTAAAAATTTCAACTTTCTAACTATCACGGTTCATGAGATACAACCCAAGCCAGACGGACGGACGGGCGGACAGCGAAGTCTCAATAATAGCGTTGCCGTTTTATCCTAACCGCAGGGTTCAATTTTGGGACCTTTTCTTTTTCTAGTATATATTAATGATCTCCCTCACCTCATAAGAGACGACCACGAGGTAGTTTTGTTTGCTGATGACACTTCTTTAATATTTAAAGTTAAACGTGGACAGCGCGAACTTGACGATGTTAACATTGCCCTCTCTAGGATAGTCCACTGGTTTTGTGCTAATAATTTATTATTAAATGAAAATAAAACTAAATGTGTAAGATTCACCTTACCTAATGTAAGACTTGTTAAAACCAGTGTTAAGGTTAGGGATGATATAATAGAATTGGTCGATGACACTGTCTTCCTGGGCATAACGTTAGACTCCAAATTGCAATGGGGGCCTCATATCGGGAAAATTTCGGCCAGGCTTAGTTCAGCAGCCTATGCTGTCAAAAAGATCCGACAACTTACATACATTAAAACGGCGCGTCTTGTCTACTTCAGCTACTTCCACAGTATCATGACATATGGCATACTACTGTGGGGTAACGCTGCCGATATTGAATGCATCTTTGTGATGCAGAAGAGGGCTATCCGGACTATCTATGGAATGGGGTCTCGGGAGTCATTAAGAGATAAGTTTAAGCATATTAACATCCTTACAGTGTATTCACGGTATATTTATGAAATTTTATTGTATACCCACAAGAACAAAAGTAAATTTGTGAAAAATAGAGATAATCATAATCTAAACTTAAGAAATAAGGATAAACTGGCTGTTCCTAAATTTAGGCTTCATAAAGTGAGTAATTCTTTTGCGGGGAACTTTATTCGAATGTACAATACATTGCCAACCGAAATAGCAAATTTATCTGTCAATAAATTTAAAAAACTAATAAAAAGTAAATTGTGCCAAAAAGCTTATTATAGTATTAATGATTTCTTAGATGACAAGGCGGCCTGGTTGTAACAACGTAACGAATTGCTCCTTTCTAAATAACTCTGTATTAGATTTAAGATGAAATATTTTGAAAAAAGCCGAGCTGAGTTTCTTGAGGGCTCTTCTCAGTCTCGTTGCATTTTGGAACCCTCGGTAGAGTCACACCAACTTCTGACGAATCTAAATAATTTTCTGAAAATTTCAAAGATAATAAACGTTATTATATTATTATTATTATTATTATATTATTATCCTTAGGGTACGGAACCCTTAAAAAGAACACATTGGCGCGTGAAAAATTGTTATTCCAAGAAAAAGTTTCGGCCGCTGCAGTAATGTTAAAAAAATACGAAAAGGTATACCGTATTTTTGTTCAGATGAAACCATAGACACGACCGTCGAACCCCGTGCACAGGTAAATGGGTCTGATTACATTTATAAGGTACGTATTTCATTATTTAACAGCTTGATAACGGCAGTACCCTTGCAAATGTGTGGAAAGAGTCGGTTTTTTTTTCATAAATATCTGTTTTTAAATGTGAAGTGGGATGATGTTGTTGTTTCATTTTTATTGTAATTCGATCACGAATATTTTTTTCAACCTAATTAAGTCATTATGTTTCATCCTATAACAATTATTTAAGTTTTTTTTAGACTGCCGTCTCTGACGTCCCAGGTACGATTTCGGGTCGAATCAAATATTTGTGTGATCCACAAATATTGGTTTCGGAGTTTGTGTGTCTTCTATGTATAGTATTTAAAATTATATAAGTATGTTTATCGGTCGACTAGATCCTATAGCACAAGTTTATATTAGCTTAATTTGGGCTAGATGACGGTTTGTGAGAATGTCTAAAAATATTTATTATAAAATTAAGCAGACAGCTTAAATACTTTTATCAGAACAATGAAAAAACAATGTTATTTCAACACCATTTCTTTTAATTGAAGCTTATTTTCATTGAAAAAGCTACATTATTACGTATTTTGAATACGATGCTCAGTTTAAATTACACATCCGTTATGGTAAAGTTCCTGAAATAAAAAAAAATAAAGTGCTATGTATTTTTCTTTATAATTGAGTCAGTTTATCACGAGTTGATTGCAAATGTTACGGGAAGATTATATTAATTATTTTGTGAATAGCTTGTGGTATTCATGTTTTTAGCTGACTTCAGAAAAAGGAGGTTCTCAATTTGATTGTATTTTTTTATGTTTGTTAAGTAATATCTATCGACTAGGTGAACCGATTTTGATTTCTTTTTTAAATTGAAAATAATTTTCTGCATCTCGTGTGGTCTCGTTAATTTGTTCTCATACCGACAGTTACTGACTTAGTTACTGACTACTGGAATGGGACCAAATTGAAATGGGATCAAAACGGAAGCACTAGATTAAAAAACAAGGATTTATAAAATTGTTTCACCCGGTCGAAAGTTTATGAGATATAGAGATATAAGATTATGAGGAAATAAACATTAAACAAACATGCTACATACATTGAGATCTTTCTACTATTTTGAGTCAGTTAAAAACGTTACTATTTTTCGCTCAGTCGCATAAAATGTAAACCGATACATCACATTACCGGTATTTGAATATGTGTTCAAATACCTATTGGAAATATATTAAACTCCCAGTTAAAGCTACAAATATATGCCACTAGTATATGAAAAATTCCACTCCGACACAGCACGTATAAAGTATAATGTCTAAATTTTATCCAATAACTGAAATATTGGCAATACGTGACGAATTCCAACGTTTTTGTATACCACTAGCTATTGCTCGCAGATCCACCCGTGTGAACAATGCTTACACATTTCCGGATCTCGCAAGAATACGATTAAAATTGAAACACACTGGTCCTTCATATACGACGGCGACGTATGCCACGCGACTTCCGACACACTAGTCCTACGTCTTACGACGTCTGACGTTTACGTTATAGTTCTAATTTCTTTCTATCTAACATACAACCTCCTAACGGGTAAGTACGAGTATATATCTCTTCAACGTTACACCAGTAACAGCAATAGGCTTGTTATTTGATTACACCTTGTTTTCGCAAAAACATGCTCTTCAAAACTAAAAATCGAGAAACAACAAACAAACGGATACCTAAATCAAAAAATCATATTACCAATCATACTCAATGTTTTTAAAAGACCTATCTAATGATACCCTATACGATGGAGTATACGCGAGAAAGAAATATCGTCCCCACTTTACGTGTAGGGAAAGTACCCCAAAAAAAATATTTTTTAGAATTTTATTACCGCACTTTGTTTGCGTAATAAATATACATATCCATGCAATGATTCATATTTCTAGCACTAACTGTTTGGGAGGAAAACCGAGTACGGACGGACACATGACCAAACTATAAGGGTTTCGAGCCTTTACTACGGAACCCTAAAAACTAGAGAAATACCCGTTTATTCTACGAAACTACACCACGCAAAATCTTGTAGGTACTCGTACCTACTCTTAACCTTGAACTATTTCATACCTTCGTCAATTCTGAATGTAATGTGACAGTAAGGGACCGAATAGTTTATCAGTTAAATTGGGATTAATTATGATATGATGCATCTATTTTTGTATTTCAAAGCAATGAGTTTGCTTAAACTATTCTTAAAATATTAAGAAAGAAATTATAAATATATCACAAAAACTGATGTCATCGGCAGGATTCGAACCCACGGCCTTTCCCTAACAGGGGGACTGCTCTGCCAACTGAGCTACGATGACCACTACCGACAACATCGAATTTTTGCTTCATATCATATTCATAATTTCTACATCGCGCTATTAAGGTTAGCGTTGGATCCACCTACCGCAGTTCTACCGAACTGACGGTACCAGTGTATCGTGTTACAACGATATTTGGACACTGAATTTTTAGATAAATCCTTACCAAATCCATATATTTTTGTATTTCAAAGCAATGAGTTTGCTTAAACTATTCATAAAATATTGGATAGAAACAGGCGTTACTTGGCGAAAATCCATGACAAAACAATGGTAAGTAAAATGTTTTAAATATTAAGAAAGAAATTCTTAAAATATTAAGAAAGAAATTATAAATAGATCACAAAAACTGATGTCATCGGCAGGATTCGAACCCACGGCCTTTCCATAACAGGGAAACTGCTCTGCCAACTGAGCTACGATGACCACTACCGACAACATCGAATTTTTGCTTCATATCATATTCATAATTTCTACATCGCGCTATTAAGGTTAGCGTTGGATCCACCTACCGCAGTTCTACCGAACTGACGGTACCAGTGTATCGTGTTACAACGATATTTAGACACTGAATTTTTAGATAAATCCTTACCAAACCCATATCTTTTTGTATTTCAAAGCAATGAGTTTGCTTAAACTATTCTTAAAATATTAAGAAAGAAATTATAAATAGATCACAAAAACTGATGTCATCGGCGGGATTCGAACCCACGGCCTTTCCCTAACTGCTGGATTTATCTAAAAATTCAGTGTCTAAATATCGTTGTAACACGATACACTGGTACCGTCAGTTCGGTAGAACTGCGGTAGGTGGATCCAACGCTAACCTTAATAGCGCGATGTAGAAATTATGAATATGATATGAAGCAAAAATTCGATGTTGTCGGTAGTGGTCATCGTAGCTCAGTTGGCAGAGCAGTCCCCCTGTTGGGGAAAGGCCATGGGTTCGAATCCCGCCGATGACATCAGTTTTTGTGATCTATTTATAATTTCTTTCTTAATATTTTATGATGCATCTGTTGATCATTTCATTTTATTTTATTTTTCTTTATTGGGACATTTAACAGTTACACGTTATGACTTAATATATCTTAATACAATGTTAAACACTTTAAACGTATAACCCACACCAATGTCCACGGATGTGGCAGAAATAAAAAAAAACAATTGTGAGTGATAATTATACATAAGTAAGTGCATGAAACAAGAACAAAAGTACAAATTTTCAAACCCTATAACGTGGAAACAACAAATTTACTGGCGAAAATTGGGCGTAGAATATGTATCTGTCAACTCATTTAGAGCAACAAGCGCAATTATAGGTATTTAATATAACTGATGTATGCAATAAAAAAAAATAAAAAAAAATCTTCTTTAAAAATGATATATATTTATAATTAGTACCTATCTAATGGCCTCTTTTCGAAACGACAGAGAGTTTGAAATGGATAAAATAAAATAAAAATCTAACTAGAACTGCTCACTGCGTGGTTCTCAGGCCATTAGGCCCGCTGTGTCAGCGGTCTATGTATCTTAGTAAAAGCCCGCCGACTATACTCGGAGGTATTCAGCTGATACAGAACTATCTACCTTATTTATGAACGCCAAGCACCTATTACACTAGATTAGGTAGTAAAACAAGTTATTTCTTTTTAAATAAATTCAAAAAATAAACTTCGAATTGTGAGTCGAACTCGCGCTCGAAGGGTCCCATACCATTATACCTAAAAAGGCCCCCTTATCGTTCCGGTTCGCGGTTCATGAGATACAACCTGGTGACAGACGGACGGACGGACAGCGAAGTCATTATTAGGCTCCCGTTATACCCTTTGGATACGGAATCTTAAAAAGAATTACGCCGTTGTGTAGATATATTTTTAATTCCACGGCCCACCAACGGCAATGTCCATTGCCGGGCGTCCCTGGTTCACACGCAGAAGTTATTTCCAGTCGCGCCCGGCGGCTGTTGTATACTGTACGCAACTGCATAAAGCTATGCGACACTACACACATGACCACTTTTAGTCGCTGCGATGTTGTGTGGTTGTCATGTCATTGTCTTACGTGTGCTTCGAGCCTAAGGGAACTTTTCCTGTCATATGTTATTTCACCGGCGTGTGGATCTTGCCCGCAATGCGTGTTGATGTGAACGTCAAATCAGTTCGCCACTAGAACTTTTAACCATATCAACCGGCGTGAAGGCGACCCGCGCGACATGAAACGCATTTTATAATTGTACGAAATTTGACATTGCCATCGACACGCATTGCGGGCGAGATTAGTACGCTAGTGGAAAAATGCTTGACAGGAAAAGCGCTATAAGTCCCTAACATATTTTCCCCTCGCATTGTCTCCCGTCGAGAAGATAAAGAGATAACCTCGAACGTGTCGAGATGAGTGATTGTTTCTGCCATCAAGTTTTCATGGTAGGGGTCACGGCTCATAATTCATGGCGAGGAGTTCATTAAGATCATTCTGATTTGATTTGTTTTATTCTAGTGACAGATTAATTGATAATGTTAGTGGGACGAGACTAGGTTTTCTACATTTTAAACAGACAGTTGAGAACCAAAAAAAACAACTTTTTCTTGTCCAACTTTTACAACTTCAGAGTCCTCAACAACTGCTAACTGGTTCTGGTAAAGGTGCCCAAAAACGGTAAATGCTGTGGCATATACTCCTTAACTATAATGCGTTTAAATTTTTTGTGTCCCGAGTATGAAGCATATGTTTATGGATAATAACCTGTGGCCGAAAAAAGTTATTCTTCGTTTGTTCACTTTAAGCAAAAACGTTCCGACACTGTTGTATCGGAAAACGGCACTGTAAATAAACATTAAGGGATAAAAACAATTGTAAATGTGTTTAAAGCAAGCATTGTTACTAAACCCATGAGTCTCGTTACTAGCGTGGGATCAACATTTACTGACAAATATCAAATATGCCGAGATCAACAGACTAAGTTCGCCACCTATCACCTATCATGGGACTAGCAAAGTTACTGGCGAAAAGTGGGCGAGTGGTATATCAGCCTCTGCTTCAGGGATACGGTGGGTGTCATTATAATAAATATTTTTTTAATAAATAAATAATTTTTGAACATTCTCACACAACGTCATCTAGCCCAAACTAAGCTATAAGCGTGTGCTATGGGATCTAGACAAATGATATACATACTTATATATTTCTAAATACATACATATGACACATTGAAAACACCCAAACTCCGAAACAAACATTTGTGGATCACACAAATATTTGATTCGACTCGGGAATCGAACCCGAGACTCCGGAGTCGTGAGCCGATGCACTACCGACCACGCCACCGAAGCAGTCAGTCATAATGTATTATGTAGGTATTGTATGATATCAGCAAACGATTTTTTTTGGCAAACATTCAAAAATGATCTTTTACCAATAGTTTTTGCACAAAAATATTCAAAATCACGCCTCTGTATGAAATCGAGTAAATATAAAATGAAATAGAAGATACCAAATTTTATTTCACCAATGATAGAAACCATGGACCTTATCGAATATACCGTGTCAGCACCAATTTATATTTGCTGACATTCTACACTTTATTTCCTACGAAATAGACATGAAAATCATTGGAAAAGCTTCCAGGAGAAAATTGTGGGAAAATATACCGACAATGCTGTCATTTGTCATCAATACTCTCTTTATTCAATTAAGATAAGATCTATTTTCGATAAATAACATACAAAAACAAAGTTTGTTTTCTGAAATGCTGCAACAACTCCCAATTTTCAGTTTATTCAAGTTCTAACTTTAAGGTGCTAAGACTTACTTTGCCTTGACAAGTATTAAGATTAATGTTGTTGAGGGGAATCGCTTTGTTACTTCTTAAATTAGGTCACGTACTGGCAAAGGCTCGGCTGCATTCGGCCTTTGAGCTAATGTAATACATTATAGTTTAGCATTGATTTGTTTCGTAGCAAATTACGTTTCGTTTCATCCCTTGTCGCCATAATGTGAACATTTGTTGCTAAATAAGATTTATTATTGTATCTTGAAGTGTACTTTATCTATACTTCATATTATAAAGAGGGAAGACGATTTTGAAAATTATTTTACTAATTATGTAGTTACTTTATCCCTGAGATCTATAGGTTTTTATTCCGGTTATGTGTTTCCGTGGGAATTGCGAATAATACATGTTACTCAACGACAAACTGTGGGTTTTTTTTCTTAATTAAGCGGCCCTAAGCGCCGCTCTCACGTCCGTTGCCGGGTCTCTGGCACTCAGCAGAAGGTATTTCCAGTGGCGCCCGGAAAATTGTGGGTAGTGAAAATCACACAATGCGTTTGCATACAAAATTGTACCCTACCATGTGTTTGCGTTTATTTGTGAGTTGTTTGTCGTATGTGTGCTGACAGCCGTAGGTTAAGGATTGTGGAGATAAAAAAAATGTGGGGTAACTATTGGTCATCCCCCATTGTGTAATGGGTGATAAGGGGGCCCAAGTTTTACGCGGAGCACCTGCTGACAGACGGATAGAATGTAAGAAAGGGTAATTAACACTGAAGTTGAAGAAGTTGATACAGTAAACAACAAAATTGAAATTTCTCTTGAATTTAACTAATAATGTTAATTATTGAACAACATTATTCTCGTGTACTTCAATCAGGGTGCAGACAGTGCGATAACAAGTACCGGCTAAGTGCGTGTCAGGCCACGCATAGTTCCGTAGTCACCCATTATAGCTTCTGTAACTCCTAAACTAACAAAGTTATCTGAACCGTTATAGTTTTTCTTCAAAATTCATCGTATGGCCTACGGTCATGAATTTTTCGAGAGATTTTTCGAGCCAGCCGTTTAGCTTTCAGAGGGAGGGAGACGCCCTGTTTAAACAAACTTGAAATTTGAGTAACTATCTCGCAAAAGGATAGCAACCTGTCAATGTTTTAGAAAAACCTATGTAATGGTACTCCTCACAACGGGGTAGACATACGACGACCGTGTAGCTCGATGGGGTAGACGCTAAAAAAAAAGCCATCTCCACTCTACTTATAAGAGAGGATACCTCAAAAAAAAATTATAAATTTTATTTTTGCACTTTGAGTGGTAAACACATATCAGTGCAAAGTTTCATTTTTGAATACTAACCGTTTGAGAAGAAAGCCGATATCAGACGGACATTACGTAGTATACGACGACAGCGTATACGACGTCCGCGTTGCTCTATGGACATGACGTAACTATAGTGGTTCCGAGACTTTGAACTAAGGAACCCAAATGAAGGTACTAATAATTTAAAATCTGTGACAGATTTAAAGTTAAATCCTTCGTTAAATTACAACTTTAATCACCCGGAATCATTTAGCAAAAATTTAATTACCATTAATAACCCCAACCCCAGTGTGCCCCTATATTAAGATTACATTGAATAGATTTAGGGGTGACGAGAGAGGTACATTTAAACTTGATAATGTAATATTGTTGGAAAGGGAAGGTCCTTATTAAACCCCCGTTTAAATATGAAGTAAGTATATTAATTGGTTTTATATTAAGAAAACCATGTAAAATAATAAACTTAGTTAAACAGACACACATAACAGTCTTTCCCGTTAAGGAAGGCAGTGGCTGGTTCTTGTCATTCTTCTTTAGTTTTTCAATGTTCATAATAAGTATTTTATGCATTTCAATATAAATGTACGTAGTAGGCATTTATTGTGACAAAACATAGTTTCATATTTTGAGTAATTATGTGGCAAACGGCTGAAGGTCTCAAACCGCGTAAATATGCTAACCTAGCAGGTCATTACATATTTGACCCGTTTGGGATCAAAACACTGGGGTCATGGGGTCCGAGCGCTCGCCGCAGCGTATCGAGACATTGCTAAACGCTTAATCGATGCCTCTCAGGACCAGAAGGCTGGCTATTTTCTAGCCCAAAGAATAAGTATCGCCATCCAACTTGGCAACACAGCCAGCGTTCTGGGAACCTTTCCAGTCGGCAGTGACAAGGAGGGATTTTTAAACAATATTATGTAATGTAAATATTTTTATTATATTGTAATTCTTATTGTAAATAAATGTTATATACCTTCTACAATGTTAATGAATATACCTATATCCCGAAAGAGCTAGGCGTAGGTGCACTACACGCCTACACTTTGCCAGTAATTTTGTTGGTCCCACGTAATAGGGGGCAAACCTGTTACCGTTACTACCTGGCACGATAGAAAATACATTTGTTAGGTTTTACTGATTACTATTATTTTAATATATTTAATTTATTGTCCTTGCAACACCGAAGCGAGAAATAATGTGATGAGGGTAAAGATGGGAGGGTAGATAAATATAAAAACACACTGTCAATGTCTGCCGACTCCCACCATTGGGACTTGCATAAAAGGGAGTTCCTGTTCAGTTTAGACTACGAATTTACAAGTGTGTTATTCACAAATTATTACCATAAGAATGTACTTGATACGTACGTGAGGATTGCTTCTATACCAAGATATGTAAGTGTATTGTTAATATGTTTAAATACTTGTAAGATATTATAATATGACCCTACCGAGTTTCTTGCCGTTCTTCTCGGAATGTGGTAATCGAACGGGTGGATTACGAATAAATATAAAGTAGAACCTTACAGACGGAGTCTTATTACACATAATTCCTCTAAAATGATTTGAAGTGAAAATGCATTTATTTATTTCCGTATCCATTACGTACCATATTAAAGGTAATGTATGCAACTGCAAGTTGAAACCACAAGTTCTTAGCCAGCAATGTAAGACGTTTGTTGAAGAATAATTGAGCAGTTAGCAACTTTTGGGAGTAAACACAGGTTCTGCCAAGTTTCACTGAGTGGGAATCAATGTCGTGTGAGGAAAACTTATAAGAGAGACTTTAAATAGTTTAAACTACTTATCATGTTTGCAGTGATTTAAATTTAAATTCTCTAATTTAAACGTACACACACTTAACAACAGGCCATTGGCATCAGTTTATAAATTTAAGACAAACGGGTCTTTTACGCGATTATTGAGATATATATATACATAACTCTTTACTCGACGTTTCGACTCTGTTACAAGAGCCGTGGTCACGGGTGGACTGGCTTCAGCTCATCGTCGTCTTCGCGAAGTGCGGGTTTGTTCAACTACACTCACTTCGTCGTCACTAAATATTGTGTTCGGAGAGCCACTACGGCACACCACACTGATAGTATCAGCAAGCGGGCGTTCGGTGAGGTGGCGAGTACATTTGCTGATCACCAGATTCCACGACGTAGATAGTCGATATCCATCTTCCCGGTTATAGTTAGGATACTTTTTTTATTTGGACGGCTTCCCGCACTGGCATCAGATTCTAAATAGTAGTACCTACGTAACATATCACGGCTGTTGGATATTTGGTTTGAATTACCGAGTGGTTATGAATTTTCTATAGAGCGCGGTACCGGTAATAGACTTGCGACTTATAACGTGGGAACAACAAAAATACTGACAAAGTGAGGGTGTGTAACACACCTCTGCCTATCTTTTAGTATAATAAGAGTTAAGATAAAAGTGTATGTATTAGATATTCATCATTGACACATACCGTGGAAACCGTCTTCGCGAGAACCGAGCGTTTTAAACGATCGTTTCTCTGCCGAACGATGGTGGCTTGGAACGCCCTGCCGGCGAACGTGTTTCCTCCAACATATAACCCTGGGCTCTTTAAGCGAAGCGTGAAGAGGCACATTACTGGGTCGTCAAGTTGAGGGCCACTCTCTATAGTATTCCTGTGTACTGTGAGAGTCGCCCTCAATTGCCAGACGTCGCCTCAGCTTACCATCAGGCGGGTGGCGTCAATTTGTCGACCTAAATATAAAAAAAAAAAAAAACATGTAACTCGAACAGAACCAAGATTCAAAGAACACAAAACTACATCCTGAAGCATGAGCACCTTGGCATACCTACAGTTAAAGAGGAAATAAATGCATATGCTCAGAAGTATGGACTAGGTTGGAAAATCACCCCAATAAGCTGGCCGTACAACTCACCTTGCCGGACTATTTCGACCGTCTCAAGAGACGTAGAACCCTGGACCTCAGTGCATTGAGTGACCAAAGATCATTATGGTAGATGTTTCTAATGAGAAACATCTGCTCGTAGTCAGAAGACTGATCTGCAAGATGCTTGTTAGAAAAAAAAAATATTCATCATAATAATATAATTAATATTTTCGGCATCTCGCCATAGAGTACAAGCCTATTGTCGCTTCCAAACTCTTTGAATAAATTATATTTTCCAAATGTGGGTGTATAATGCACCTTTGCCTACCCCTTTGGGAACATAGGTGTGATAATAATATATGTATTTTCCAGAGTCTCGTCCGTCTGAAACTGAACTGAATACAATCCCCCTCTCTATACCGAATTCCATCTAAATCTGAGTATACATCTCCTTTAAAAACTAAAGCTGCATGCACATTGTTAGCGCAATAAAGATAAGCTTCCTATTACGACATGGGGAGATTGTGCGCTGGACCTTACGCCTTAAGGGAAATTGTATGGGATATGATATAGTAGTTTATTATCTTCAGAGGGGTGACGTGGAAGTGAGATGGCTGGTTATACATGGGGCACACTAAAAGTTTTGCATTTCTAGCTAATCGGAACTATTTGAATTTCGAATGTTATATTTTTTTAAACGTTGCAACCTTCTTAGTAATAAAAAAAAACAATTGGCGGGAAATCATTTGTCAATTGTTTTTTCAATTGTTTTTATCACACATCAACGTTCTACGTATGCAACGAAAATGGAATTAAGTCGAAAAGATTTTAGAGCGATGATTTTTTATGATTTTAAAAGTTCTCTCTCTCCGCAGGACTGTGCCGCTCGTCTTCAAAAGGCTTTTGGGAGCGAAGCACCTTGTTTGAGCACCGTGAGGCGATGGTTTGCTGAATTTGAGAGAGGTCGAGTTTCTTTACATGACGAATTTCGTGAAGGGCGGCCTTCAACTGCCGTCAACGAAAATAATGTGGCTACTGTTAAGCGGTTAATTGAAGAAAATCCGCGGATTACATATGAGACAATTCGAGAACTATTGGGGATTGGTATGAGTCAAATCCAGAAAATTTTGTGTTTTGAAGGAACCCGAAAAAAAACAGCAATCTTGTGAATGGGTGTTTGAAAATGAGAACAAGCCAACAAAAGTGAGGCAGGCGAGAAACGTTGGTAAAAAAATTATCGCGTTTTTTTTCTCAACTACGGGTCCCATCTGTACAATCCCACTTGAAGATCAAAAGAGTGTTAATGCCGAGTGGTATTCTTCCATTTGTTTACCCAGGGTGTTAGAAAAAGTTCGCGAAAGACGACCCAAAAGCCGCGTTCTCCTATATCACGACAACGCTTCTTCACACACGGCCAACAAAACAAAGTCATTTTTAGCTTTCGAAAAATTACAACTCGTCACCCATCCTGCGCATAGCCCCGACCTAGCACCCTGTGATTTCTGTATTTTCCCCAAAATCAAAGATTTGATGAGAGATTGCACCTTTACCAACTCCGAAGAGGCAGTGATAGCGTTCAATAAGCCCGTAGAAAACACGCCTTTAGATCTGTGGTTCTCCTGTTTAAAAAATGGTTCGATCGCATGAAAAAATGTTTAAAATGTAAAGGAGTGTATTTTGAAAAGCAATAAACATAATATTTTGGTTTTAACATGTTGTTTTTTTAAGTTACGCAAAACTAATAGTGTGACCTACGTATTTGCATTCTATCACAATATTATATGTGTATTTTGGTATATATAATGTAGGTGTGTACTTATTATGAAATTGTGTGTATGTAGATAAGTAATAATATTATATTGAAGTGTATGTAGTCATCTTGGGTAACTTTGAACACTTTTGTAGGTTTTTAATACACTCACAATAATTTTTATTTGAACGTTATATCATTTTATATCATGTTGAATGTTCATATATACTTATCTATAGGTTGCCAAGGTTTTTATAAAGATTTATTGGACAGTTTATTAGTAATTTGCAAAAATGTAGTGATTCAATGTTACCACGAACTTTGGGTAACATTGAATGGTGTTTTCCACATCATACAAATTTTTAAATTGTGCCCTTATTTGATTATTTGGGTAACTTTGCTAGTATATTTTAGATAATAAAATAAAATCTGATGTCAGTGACAGTTTTCGTTCAAAAACTAACTATATATTACGTGGTCATCATAAGTGATTCATAGCTTGCAGTGGAAAGCCAAAAAAATATCTTCACATGTTTCTATTAATTTAACTAGCAAAGTATCAGTGACTAAAAGGCAGGTATGTATCAAATTATTTATTTATTTAGCTTTAAAATAAGATCAAATTCAAATCAGTCTGACAAAAAATTTAATACAAAAATTTTAAATACAAAATCCTACTCTCCCCATTCCATAAACAAAATGTCATCATTAATTAGTAATTTGCCACCCTTTCTAATAATCTGGTCATCTTTCAACATATGTAAATTTCACTTATATCTATTTGATGAAATTCAGTCTTCGATGGCCATGTCCAACCCCCAGAAAAATGTTTTTGTGGGAGACTGAGAGTAATTTGGGAATCGGTTATCTTAGTAATGCGACCTGGGAACAAACTGCCTTCGACATTGAATACACAATATGAACCCTCTAAGGGCTGGTCGTCATTTTGGTTACTAGCTATCAATGTACCATCTAAATGCACGACATAGTCCTCCACTACTTCTGGTAGTGTATGAGGTTCTATAGTGATCTCATCTCCTAGTTCCAAGAAATGATCTTCGGTTAGTAGGTATTCCTCCACGGATTCTGATATTGCTGGTGTAGTCAACTTATTTATATCATGGTTTTTTTCTGTATCTAAATTTATGGAAATATCTTCTTGTCTTTTAGTCTTTTTTATTCTTGGTAATTCATGTATCTCATCACAGACAACTACTTGTTCCTGTTGTGTGTTTAAAGCTTCTTGTTCTGATACTTTAGTTTTTTTGTTAACTTTACCTTTATTTGTAGATCCTTTAGGCCTCTCTCTTTTTTTACCCTCAGTCACTGGTTTTTCTTTAATTTCTTTTTCTCTATTTTTCTGGTACTTTTCTACTTCTTCGGCTGAAACGCTTTTACCAGCTGTCACAGGCAACTGAAATTTTCTTGCTTTCCCTACTACATTTAGATCAGATTGCCTGACTTCTTCTATAAAGTTAACAAAACTATCAGCTACTAATTCTCGTACTTCCGTTTCAGATGTATATGTAGGCAGTTTGCTTAAAACGGTTTGTGGAGAAAAAGGGTACAAACCACAGCTCCTAAAACCGGCTTTCATGTTTTCAGCGGAAGTGACTTTGATATTTTCCAAAGTAGTTTTAATAAGCTGTGCAAACAGAGACTTTGGCAAAGCTAATACCTTTTTCCCTCTACTTGTATTGCGATAGCTATCTAATACTTTACGCCATGCAGTTTTAAGGGGAGAAAAATAACCCACAGCCAGAGGTTGTAGTAAATGAGTAGAGTTAGGAATCAAATATAAAAGCTATATTATGAGCTTCACATAAACGCAATGCTTTTGGAGAAATATGTGCACTCAAATTGTCGCAAAGCAATATTTTTTTACCGTCATCCTTGTCAACGTAAGGCAAAAAGTGGTTTTCCAGCCAATCCTCGAAAATTGACTGATCAATCCCTCCAGATTGTGAAACTGACATTCTGGAACCAGGTGGAGCTTGAAATAACCAGTCCGACCATAACTTTTTGCCTTTAAAAACAAAAAATGGTGGCATCATATCACCATTGGCATTTCCGCAAAATATGACAGTGTAGCAGGATTTCGATGAGTTTTTAACTATCTCAGGATTGCGACAATCCCTACGAAATAATAACTTCTTCTTACCTGGATCGTTATGAAAACCTGTTTCGGCCATATTATAAATATTTTTAGGTGAAACTCCTTCTATTTCTTCTTCAATGTTGTTAAATAACTCGTAAACTTGTTCTCGATTTACTTGAGCTCTTTTTCTAGGAATTTTATGTCCTACTTTTTCTTTTATCTCAGGATGTCTCTCTAAAAATAATGTACCCCACTCATAGCCTGGCATGTTATCCTTAAATTGAGGTACAATTTTGTCGTTCTTTGTCAAAAAATTACGTACAATAAATCAAGCATACTGCAAGGAATACCCAAATCGGCCATCATAAGAAGATGTGAAATGTCAGATGTCAAATGTCTTCGTCAGTAAATATTCTAGGTCTACCCACATTCTTGTCATGCTTTTCTTTTAATTTATAAAATAATGTCACAAGGGGTATTTTATATTATAATTTGGCTGCACCTATTCGCGACATGGCTCCTGATTTTACTTTTTCTATAGCTTCTTAAAGAATCTCAGGCGTGTAATTACTTTTCTTTCCATATTTTCTCACACCAGGCTTTACTTTCTCAGATTTTCTCGGCATTCTTCACCCTAAATTAGAAATTCACCTTTATTTAAAGTAACCCTAACTAAAAAGTTTAAGTTTCGGGTAACATTGAACGATTCAAAGTTATTAGTTATATTGTTAGTTATATTCACACATTTTGAAAGCACATTAGAAATTACGATTTCAATTCAAAAGCCTAAAGTTAACATCTTGTATAATAAAATTGAAGGCGAAAACATAAACAACAAGAAAAGTCAAAATCTCACCTGTTTTAAACAGCTTTTAAATTTTTTTTTACAAATATAATCTCTCCAACGTACATCCGATAAAAAACGTATTCAGAAAGGGCGGCTAAAAGTAAAATTCTAGTTTGACAGATGTCATTTTTTTTTTGGACTTGCTTCCTTGGTATTATGTCGTTCCGTTTCACTTAGTAATTTGGATATCTTTCAACATTTTTGCCAAGAAAAAAATAAGTTATGTACGCGAAAGGTTTTATTCAAAGTTAGACCTAAATTCAAAGTTACCCAAGATGACTGTATTGTTATTTGCTAAGTATTTTATACATCTACTGTTACCTATACACGGCTTCGACGGTTTGGCGTCCATTGTGTCACTGCTCAATTGGGTTCCACTTCCAGTTGAAAACCAGCGTCAGGTTTCCACCTGATACATGCTGAACTGAAAACCCATTTGGTGGATTTGTGTGTCACTCTGTTAATCGCGCGTTTGTTGACTTTGGGGTTTGGAAGTATGCTCATTTACAATAAGTGAACATGCTTCCAATTCAATTCCCCAATATCATAATTGTTTGTTTATTATATTACCTACTATAATATGTTCATTTGTTGTAAGTGAGTGACCGCAGTGCACTAAATAAATGGTTCATTCTTTCTGTCGTTCTGACTGATTTAAAAAAAAATCCTTGTTACCTCTTATCTTGCGGCTGGGTAAACCGAAATTCTACCAACTAACCAAAACTCCACTTGCCTAAAACCTCGAAACTTGAGTAGCCTCAATCATCTTTATATTTAATACGACAATTTGTCTGTCCGTCCGTCGCGTTTTTCAATTTACATTTTTTTTGTTTTTTTAGGCGACACAAAGTTCTAACGGGATAACTAGTTACTATAATGGCACCAAATACTTGTTGGAATGGGACCAAATTGAAATGGAAGCACAACAAAAAACAATCCAAATCAGTTCAACCAGTCGAAAGATTAGTATATGAGGTAGGGAACAAACATTTAAAAAAATTACAGTCAAATTGACAACCTTCTCCTTTTTTGATGTCGGTCAATCACAGTTTAGTATAACACATAGTAGGATCTAAAGGAGGTAAGTAGTACTACTCTTTACTCTTTACTCTAATACTACCCTTTAGCCCGCCACAGCGGCTGGCACGTAAGATTTTCTTTCCTTTCATCAACATTTCATTGCAAGGCAACGGGTTTAAAATTTAGTTGTCAAAATTATAATATAGCTGCTTATATTATTAAATTAATTCAGTCATTTTGGACCTAACCCACTTTTTAGAGTGCCTGGTGACGGTGATAGGCTTGCCCCCTATTACGTGGGACTAAAAATACAAACAAATTGTGGGTGTGTAATGCGCCTCTGCCTACCCCTTCGGGATATAGGCTTGATATATGTATGTGTGTATGTATAAAACAACATCTCCTCAAAGTAATTAATTTAACTTAAGCACATAACATTCTGTTATTTCGTTGTTAAAGTAACTTGATGCTGTGTAAGGGAGCTGTAACATGTCTCATTTCTAGAGTATTATGACTTCTAAGTTGTTTCATTTTGAATAGCTTCGTTAAGAGTTATATAATAAAACAGTTTTGACTTTGTACAAACAAGATTGCGGTACTTAAGTCTGTTTAGTGTTAGGAAATTGTAGTACCTACTGTTTCCTGTTAGACTAATGTAGTTTTTACTAGCTGATGCCTACGGTTTCACCCGAATTGTGTGCGCTAAAACACACGTCAAACATTCACACAAAAACTAACTTTAAATTACCAGAATGGGACCAAATTGAAAATAGACCACTCGGAAAGCCGTATCTTACAATTATAAAAAAAAAATCTTAATCCAGTCGAAAGAACAAATTGAGAACCACCTCCATTTTTGAAGTCGGTTAAAATACATAGGATATATAGGATACATAGGATAGGGGTTCCAAAGGAAAACGGCAGTACAGTTAACCAATAAAAAAATCAAATAAATACCTACATAGAAATACTTAAATAAATCATAATTTTATGAAACGAGGGGTTCAGTCGTCTCATATAAACACATTGTAACTCCGAACTGCTATAATATTAACGAAATCAAGCCGTCAGCCCCTAAATCGCATGAATTTTCACCCCTCAATAGCTGATCAATAAAAAGCATCCATCCCCACATTACTGCCTCCCCCTCTGCAGTAGGGATGAACATATATCATGATAACAAGGACAGCGGCTTATCATGTTTGAGTAAAAAGATTCATCTTTAACTAAGAGATTTTGTTAGTGTCCTATATGTATCACTAGCGGATTGCCGCGGCTCTGCCCGCATGATCAAGTTTTCCTGTTCCCAATTCCCGTGGGAACACATTATCGAGATAAAAAGTAGCCTGTGTCATCCGATTATAATGTAGCTACATATTACTATCTATCTCTCTTACAATTTCAACAATTTTTTTTCCATCCTAAGGTTGTCTGGAAGAAATTGCTCTTTAGCAATCAGGCCGCCTGTTGTACATTCTATTTTAAAAATATGTGTAAATAATATTTGTTTCTCTTTTGATTTTTGTGTACAATAAAGAGTATTTGATTTGATTTGATTACAGAAAAAACATTTCAACATCTGTTCAGTAGTTACGGAGCCTATTCAGTGCAATCAAACAGACATAACACAAACCTTTCCTCTTTATAATATTAGTATAGAGGTATAGATCAACAGTCCACGGCTCTTCCCGTGACAATTTACATATGTAATAAAACCTTCCTTGAGAACCATCACTCTATCCATTGATGAAAGCAACATCAGTGCAGTAGTTTTTGAGTTTATTGCAACAAAAAGACAGACGTTGCGGAGGACTTTGCTTATGTAGTGATCATGAGATTATATTTGAATAAACAATGGTTGGAATGGGACCTCGAGTAAAGCAGTAGCTTTTAATTAAAAATAAAATTAAATTCGGTTCACGCAGTCGAGAGATATGAGGTACAATCATAAACAAGTTAAAAATATGGCAAAAACTTGCCATATATTTTAGAGTATTCGAAAGTTTTTTCATAAAATCTAAAAAATGCCACATGAGATGAAGTTCAACATCATTTTAGAGGTCTTTGACCATACTGAGTTGATTGCAGCTGGTCTTGAGTCTCTATTACCGTTCTCGATTTGACCTCGTTTTGACCTTGACCTTGAGGTCAGAGGTCAAAGGTCAAGTTCATTTTAGAGGTCTGACCATGCTGAGTTGATTGCAGCTGGTCTTGAGTCTCTAACTATTACCGTTCTCGATTTGACCTCGTTTTGACTTTAACCTTGAGATCAGAGGTCAAAGGTCAAGTTAATTTTGGGGGGTTTTCGACTATGTTAATTCGATTGGCGTTTACACTGAGTCTCTAGCTCTTACCGTTCTCGAGTTGAAAGTTGTTCACGGACGGAGAGACTACTGTTGTATAAGAGAGTGCGAGTCGGACTCGCGCACAAAGGGTTCTGTACCAAAAAGAAATAAATCACGTTTGTTATATGGGAGCCCCATTAAATATTTATTATACATAATAATAATAATAATTTTCATTGCAAAGCTAATCTGCTTCAGCCGGGGAAATAATCGTCCCCGGGTCATGCGTTTTGTGGCTCAGGCATTTGCTGGGACTGGTATTAGTTCCCAGCAATACTTAACCAACGTCACGGAACGTATTGACTTTCTGAAGCAGAAAGTATATGCATGGGCAAGTCGTGTTCGTCGTTATAGAGAGCGTGTGGATAGATACTGGCAGAATCGTATCTTCCAAAGCGATCAAAGGAAGGTGTACCGAGTGTGGGAGGGAACTAGGCAACGTTTGAGCGACGGGCAACTGCCAGATACTCACGCCATGAATCAATTTTGGCGTGACATATGGTCGGTGCCCGTCGCACATTCGGAGGGTAACTGGATCAGTGTTGTTGAGCGAGAATGCGATAACATCGAGCCCATGGAGTCTATTACAATAGACTCCGAAGACGTCAGTTGTGCAATGCGTACGGCACCGAACTGGAAAAGTCCTGGGCCGGACGGATTGCACAACTTTTGGATAAAGTGGGTTCGTAGTTCGCATGAACGCTTGGCAACACAGTATCAAGAAGCCCTCGAGTTTGGTTCCTTACCCGCTTTCATGACACCTGGCATCACCTTCCTGCTCCATAAATCCTACGAGCTCCTTACATCTATTCTGAGAACTAAAATAAACTCACATATAATGTCAAATAACATCTTAAATAGTGCTCAGAATGGATGTAGGGCTGGGTCACGTGGTACTAAGGAGCTACTCCTTATTGACATGGCCATTAGCCAACAGGTTAAGCGGAGTAGGGGCGCCCTCTCTACTGCCTGGATTGACTACAAGAAGGCCTATGATTCGGTGCCTCATTCATGGCTGGGGAGGATTTTAGAGTTGTATAAAATTAATCCGACTCTTAAATCCTTCTTAGTCTCGTGTATGGGGCAGTGGACCACAGTCCTTCGTCAACCAGGTAGTGGTGAGTGCGCTTCTGGTCCGCGTGACTTGATTAGGATTGAGCGTGGTATATTCCAGGGCGACAGTTTGAGTCCATTGTGGTTCTGTTTAGCACTGAATCCACTTAGCACATTGCTGAAGGATTCAGGGCTAGGCTATCGGTTTCGTAGAGGGGGTGAGGTTATTTCTCACCTGATGTATATGGATGACCTCAAACTATTTACACTGAAACACCAAGATTTGGTGGCATTATTAAAAACTACGGAAGGTTTTAGTAATGCCATTAAGATGGAGTTCGGTGTTGATAAGTGTGCGGTCATGCATGTACAGCGGGGGAAGGTTGTAAATTCACCGAATTTACAACTTTCTGAGATAATAACTCTCAGATCTCTCACCGAGACCGAAACATACAAATACCTAGGTATGTCAGAGTCATTGGGTATAGCGGTAGAGGATATTAAGAAATCGGTGAAAGACCGTTTTTTTGGCCGCCTGACAAAAGTTCTTAATAGTTTTTTGTCTGGGGGTAACAAAATGCGGGCTTTCAACGGTCCTTTATTGCTGTACTCCTTTGGCATACTTAGGTGGACTCAAACGGAACTAGACGCCCTGGATAGGCGAGTCCGTCAACAACTGACATTGCATCGAATGTTACACCCACGATCTTCTGTCATGAGACTGTACATTCCACGGAAGTTGGGGGGTCGAGGATTTTTAAATGCCAAGAACCTCCATAACCGTGAAGTGTGCAGTCTGAGGAATTACTTCCTACAGAATGGGTGTGGCATTCATTGCGATGTTGTGATGGTTGACAAGGGCCTGACACCTCTCTCCTTGGCTAACGAGAACTGGCGTAAACCAAAGGTGCTAGGTACTGAAGACCGTAGGGACGTATGGAAGAGTAAGGAGCTACACGGGCGGTTCTACCGGGTCTTAACAGGACCCGACGTAGACCTGCTCGCTTCGGTGAACTGGCTGCGTTTCGGTGACCTCTTTGGGGAAACTGAAGGTTTTGCCTGTGCAATTGCAGATGAGGTTATCAAGACGAACAACTATAGGAAATATATCATTAAGGACGGTACGGTCGACATTTGTCGAGCATGCCACCGTCCTGGTGAATCACTTCGCCACATTATTTCCGGTTGTTCATATTTTGCTAACACCGAGTACTTGCATAGGCACAATCAAGTGGCCAGGATCATCCACCAGCAACTTGCTCTTCAATACGGCCTTATTGAGTCCGAGGTACCGTACTATAAGTACACACCAGAGCCAGTTCTCGAGAATGGTCGTGCATTGCTCTACTGGGACCGATCAATCATCACGGACAGGACTATTGTTGCCAATAGGCCTGATATCGTGTTGGTTGATCGGGCTCAGCGCCGGGCGGTGCTCGTCGATGTCACCGTCCCACATGACGAGAATCTCGTTAAGGCAGAGAAGGACAAACTTTCTAAGTACCTCGATCTGACCTTCGAGATAACCGCCATGTGGGACGTAGACTCGACGATCATTGTCCCGATAGTCGTTTCGGCAAATGGACTAATAGCGAAGAGTCTCGATCAACATCTCAAGAGACTCTCGCTAGACTGTTGGATCAAGGGTCAGATACAGAAGGCTGTCGTCCTCAACACGGCACGCATCGTTAGGAGGTTTCTCAGTCTGTGACCTCTACCGCTGGTAGTTTGGGCCCTGCTCCGCTACTGGTGGTGGTCTGACATGGATTTTTTTATAATATTATATGTAATTTTTCATATAAATATTGTTAAAAAAATTATGTTAAGAGAATAATTTGAATAAATGAATAATAATAATAATAATAATAAGCCTTTTATTTCCAAATAACTTAATATTAAAATGCAATCTATACGTACTTACACTAATTAGTTACAATTATGTTATTTCATAACGATAATCTTCTTGATATTTACTTGCATTATTTGTGTACTATTTATTTATTTATTTAATCATCATTATTAACAATTATAAATTTTATCTGATTAAAATATTTATCTATTTCTTTATTTAGTATTAAATAACTATTCTGCACTTAATCAATATTCACATTAAGTATAGATCGAAAATTGCATGCATTTCATTATAAATTTAACAATTAATTATTACATACGGTCTATTACATTCGTACATTATACATTTTAATTATACATATATCATTTAGTACATTTTAATTATACCTATGTTAGTTTTCTATTAATTAATAATGTCTATTCAATAAATTCTATTTAATAACTGTAATCCACTGACTTGACTGACAGGTAGTTAGCATGCCTTCAATCCTGTCATTTGGAAACCCATTTCTGGGCGTAGGCCTCCTCCATCCATCTCCACAAAGTTCGGTCTGCCGCGTGTCGCATCCATGTGACGCCAGCCACATCCTCGATGTCGTCTCTCCAGCGCTGGCGAGGACAGCCTCGCGCGCGTGGGGCAGATTCATCGCGCGGGTACCAGTGTAGGACGCGTTCCATCCATCTGCCATCTGATGTGCGCGCTACGTGACCCGCCCATATCCATTTTAGTTTGCAAGCTAGTGTGGCTACGTCGACTAATTGAGTCCTGTCTCTTATCTCCGTTGCAAACATTGCAACCTTCTTAGTAATAAAAAAAAACAATTGGCGGGAAATCGTTTGTCAATTGTTTTTTGTCTCACATCAAAGTACACATCTACGTATGCAACGAAAATGGAATTAAGTCTAAAAAATTTCAGAGCGATGATTTTTTATGATTTTAAAAGTTCTCTCTCTCCGCAAGACTGTGCCGCTCGTCTTCAAAATGCTTTTGGGAGAGAAGCACCTTGTTTGAGCACTGTTAGGCGATGGTTTGCTGAAATTGAGAGAGGTCGAGTTTCTTTACATGACGAATTTCGTGAAGGGCGGCCTTCGACTGCCGTCAACGAAAATAATGTGGCTAGGTACTGTTAAGCGGTTAATTGAAGAAAACCCGCGGATTACCTATGAGACAATTCGAGGACTATTGGGGATTGGTATGAGTCAAATCCAGAAAATTTTACACGAATAATTGAAAGTTTGGAAACTTTGTTGTCGTTGGATCCCTCATGAACTGACAGCAGAGCAGAAGCGGGCTCGCGTGGAATGGTGCTCACAGATGCTACTGAAGTACGATCACGGACATTCTAATGCTGTTTATGACATTGTCACAGGAGACGAAACGTGGATTTATTGGTTTGAACCCGAAAAAAAACAGCAATCTTGTGAATGGGTGTTTGAAAATGAGAACAAGCCAACAAAAGTGAGGCAGGCGAGAAACGTTGGTAAAAAAATAATCGCGTTTTTTTTCTCCGCCACGGGTCCCATCTGTTCAATTCCACTTGAAGATCAAAAGAATGTTAATGCCGAGTGGTATTCTACCATTTGTTTACCCAGGATGTTAGAAAAAGTTCGCGAAAGACGACCCAAAAGCCGCGTTCTCCTACATCATGACAACGCTTCTTCACACACGGCCAACAAAACAAAGTAATTTTTAGCTTCCGAAAAAGTACAACTCGTCACAAATCCTGCGCATAGCCCCGACCTAGCACCCTGTAATTTCTGTATTTTCCCCAAAATCAAAGATTTGATATGTGTGTGAACTTAGCTGAGCATTGTCCAGCAGAACAAAAAAAAAGTGAGTTCTTTTCGCATGCAGCTGAGTTCTATAGTTCCTGATAGTTTTTAGAAATAGTTCTGGCGTTTTTACCCCAAAAAATGTCAATTAACGAAAGGATCTGCTAACTTCCCGTAGCAGATCCGGCAGATCAAAAAGAAAAGTGAGTTCCTTTAGAAAACATGCCTTCTGATCTGTGGTCCTCCTGTTTTAAAAAATGGTTCGATTGCATGAAAAAATGTTTAAAACGTAAAGGAGAGTATTGTGAATAGCAATAAACATAATATTTTGATTTTAACATGTTGTTTTTTTAAGTTACGCAAAACTTATAGTGTGACCTACGTATTCTGTTTTTTAGTATTTGTTGTTATTGAGGCAACAGAAATAATTTATATTTTTTTTTTAATTCCGCGAACCAAGGCGAATCGGCGGCGGCTCACACGCAGAAGGTATTTCTCCAGTGGCGCCCGGCGGAAATACATCATCTGTGAAAATTTCAATGTTCTAACTATCACTGTTCACGCGATACAGCGCAAGACAGACGGACGGACGGACAGCGAAGTCTCAGTAATAGGGTTCCCGTTTTACCCTTTGGGTACGGAACCCTAAAAACTTCATAAGTAAGTGGAATTGACATCTTTCTCCTTTTTTAATTCGGTTAAAATATAGATTGCTATTTCGATATCTTTCAATGTATTCTTTGTAGCTAAAGTTATAGTAGTAGGTAGGACTAGTAACATTACTATTAGTAGGAATATTAATATTAGTAATTAACTATTAGTAGGACTTGGTAAAATAAAGCTACTTACGAAAAATGAGCTTGCTGTTAATCAATAAGTTTCAATGTTCTAGGGCCTACGTACTATTAGTCAAAACAGAACCTAAGACAATTCTTTCTACGTAATGCAATCGTCATAATATCATAAGTAAACCGACAATACTTCAATTTGCCAACACCATACCATACACCACACTGTACCCCAACACCCCAGCATCCCCTTTTCAAAATACGACAGAAAAAAATAATTGATCATCATCATACTAAAGATTTACAAACTTCTCACGTCAGCACACTCACAAAAACTAATAATATCTCAAAAATCCGCATACATCACGGTTTTAACACATAAGTATTGTAAGTATAAGTGTAACAAATCGTCAATGTATATAGTCATTGGTGAAACGCTTGACATTTTGTAATACGCCCGTAGGTTATGAAGGAAGCGAGGGTGTGTTGCGAAATCGTCTCATTTTGTTCGAGATAATGCCCCCCGGTCTCCCCTAAAGGTAGTGTCACACTGAGATGTAATCATATTACTACGAGTTATTTTTCTTTGTACATAATCGAATGAATGCTTTATTGCGTATGTGTTGATTTGTGTTATGTCTCTGGTTATTTTAAATGAAAGAAGAAAATATTATCTATTTTTGGTAGAAGAAAATATTATCTATTTTTGGTAGAAGAAAATATTATCTATTTTTGGTAGAAGAAAATATTATCTATTTTTGGTAGAAGAAAATATTATCTATTTTTGGTAGAAGAAAATATTATTATGGGATTGTTTTGGTTTGTCTCGAAAGATGTTTAGTTAAACAAACATTTACTGTCTGTTAAATACAATAAATAAATAAATATTTGTAGACATTCTCACACAACGTCATCTAACCCAAACTAAGCTATAAGCTTGTGCTATGGGATCTCGACGACTGATAAACATACTTATATATTTCTAAATACATACATAATATACATAGAAAATGTCGTTAGAAAGGTGCAAAGTATGACTGTAGAGGCTTTAAGAAGTAGAGGTAGGCCAAAGAAAAGATGGATGGAATGTGTGAAAGAGGATATGACAAGGAGAGGAGTGAATGAAGAGATGACTTCTGACAGAGGTGTGTGGAGGAGAAAGACTTGTTGCGCCGACCCCAAATAATTGGGATAAGGGCAGGTAGATGATGATGATGACATAATATACATAGAAAACACCCAAACTCCGAAACAAACATTTGTGGATCACTCAAATATCTGATTCGACCCGGGAATCGAACCCGAGACTCTGGAGTCGATAGCCGATGCAGTACCGACCACGCCACCGAAGCAAATACAATAGGTACTTCTCAGGACGTATCCAGTACTTTCTGGCTGAGTATATTAATATTGCCTTTCAACGGGAAATGCCGTTAACTTTCAGAGAATCTTTCCAGTCTATGATGACAAGAAGGAATACTTTAATGAGAATAATAGTACAGGATACATTATTTCTTACTTTCGTCCTAAAGTTCTAGATGTCTGATATCTATAGGTACCCGGGAATATAATAGGTACCCGGGAATATAATAGGTACCCGGGAACTTCGTGACACTTCTCAGCGAAGAAGAAGAAGAATAAACAATAAAAAAAAATACTTGTGAACATTTTTTACACAACGTCATCTAGCCCAAACTAAGCTAAACGACTGATAAACAAAAATAAATAAATAAATAAATAAATAAAGTATAAATAAATATAAATAAATACATATATAACATAGAAAACTCCGAAACAAACATTACTATGTGGATCACACCAATATTTTCGACCCAGAATCGAACCTGGGCCCTCAGAGGCGGCAGTCACATGCGCCACCGAGACATCTAGTGCCTAATCTTAGCAAATTAAGCAATGTACAAATTACTTAACGAAAATATCATTATTTAAATGCAATATTTTAATGCAAATGTCTACCCACAATTAGCAATAGAACTTCTCTTCACTGACATCTCAGTCAATTAATTCTCTGATTCAATTGCATATAATACAAATCACTCCCAACTTAAGCTGTTAAGATTAACAACCCTTGATGTGGAGCTAAAGTATTAGCTTAAAACAAATACCTTCGCCAATTGTAGGGTTCCCTTATTATGAAGAACCTTTTTGTAAACTTTTGAACCCCCGACGGAAAACGAGGGGTTTTATAAGTAACTTGTGTGTGTGGCATCATACTCGTAACAAACAAACCGAATGGACCAATTTTGATACAAAATTTTGTTTGAAAGCCGATATGATTGATTTACAGACATTTTTAGATTAAAAAATAAGTAAAAGAAAACGCATATTATTATAAGTGAAAATGAGTTAGTACTCGTATAATAGTTTCTTCATTCTACTAGGCACTTAGCTTCATATAGTTATGCCTTAATCCGCGGGGTATAGGCAGAGGTGCATAACCCACACAGATATGATAGAAAATCAGTAACCATCCTGTAATCCAAATTTAAATTTCAACAGCCAGGAGCAGTCTGAGTGAAAATCCAAAAAAAATAAATCTGCAATACGGAACTCTTGAATATTCAGACACACACTTGACAAATTTTAATTCAACCCTTCAAATTCAAATTCAAATTCAAAGGACACTAAATCTCCCTCACTTAAATTTCACCCCCTATTGCGTGTTACTCGAATCGAATTGTTTCAGTCTGCTTCGCTTGAACCCCGAACCCCGTACGGGGGAACCCCCGGGGGCTCTCCACATCCACAACTGATGCGTTTTAGTAGGATTATCTGCACTTGACAATATGATGGATTTTTGTGAGTGAACTTATCCCTGGATACATGTAAGGGCTTTAGGAGTAGCATTTGGGAATGTAGTGGAATATATATATTGATTGTTTAGAAAGCGCTCAGTTGTTGTTGAAATGACTCAAGATTCGGAAAATATCACAACTTTGTTATATTTAGTTATAACTTAATATCCAATGAACGTACAGTATAAATATATCTATTACTAAAAATAATATTATAGCCCGAGACGCCCAGGACTTTAATTGGCTGTGCCACAGCGGCTGGCACGTAAGATTTTGTTGCCTTTCATCAACATTTCATCGAAAGGCAACGAGTTTCAAATTTGTTTTCAAAATTACATTTTGGACATAACCCATTATAAATGTGCCTGGTGACGGCAATAGGCTTGCCCGTATTACGCACCTCGGACTACCCCTTCGGGGATATAGGCGTGATATGGGTGTGTGTGTGTGTACTAATATTATAAAGCTGTAGGTCAAACGTGCTTATCTTTAGAAACTGCTGGTTCAAATTAATAATTATTTTAGTCTCAAATTAGCCTGTATAAAAAAACCATAATCATACTTTTGAAAGAGTGTTGCAACAACAAAAAAAATTGAGTTTTCCCTCACCATTGAAATTACGTAACAGTATTCTATGAAATTGACCCAATATCGGAGGGAGTGACGCGTCATTGGAGGGGCTTATGTCCAGCAGTGGACATAGCTGATAGATGTGGGCTGATGATGATGATTCTACGAACTCGACTGTCAATAAAGAAAAATTGATTTGGAAAATTTAGGAAAAATTTAGGTTTGGACGACAGAATGGCGATATATTATAAAACCGGCCAAGTGCGAGTCGGACTCACAATGGGTTCCGTAGCAAAATGACAAAAAAACTTTCTGACTATCACGGTTCATGGGATACAACTCAAGACAGACGGACGGACGGACAGCGAAGTCTCAGTAATAGGGATCCCGTTTTACCCTTTGGGTCTGGAATCCTACTAATGGATTCTAATGTACCCATAGTGCACGGTAAAGGCAATTGGCATGCCCCCTACTACGAGGAACACACAAAACTATTGAAACAATGATAGTATGTAAAGCACCGCGGGGCGCCAGTGAAAACCGCCGGGCGTCACTGGAAACCGCCGTGCGCCACTGGAAATACGTTCTGCTTGTAACCAGAGACGCCCGGCAACGGACGTTAGAGCCTCAGAGGCCACGGAATTTAAAAAAAAAGTATGTAACGCACCTCTTCCTTTTCTTTAAGAAAACGTTCGCTACTCCAACCCCAAAAGTTTTTTTCCCGACGAAAAGTTGTGACAACGTGTAGATAACATGCATAAACAAAAAAACGCACATTAAGATTGCGCGTTTAACTATCTAGCATAGATAAATGTGAGTACCAGAGATGTTAGCCCTCCACGGCTTTCCTTACCCTATTCCCTTTTCCTCTACAAATCACGTACAACTCAATGGGATTGCCCTCCTAGGGACAACGCACACTGAAGCGTTAGTGCGACGTAATCTATTTTGTCGGAGGGCACAAAAGTTTTATTGTTTTGTCGAAAAGACAATTGGACGTTTGATTTATTGATACTAGTGATGCGACCTCGATTTGTTTAGGTTTTACGGGTCATACATACAAAATATTGGGTAAAAATTCATTCGTGAAATATTATATGAATGATACATTTTCAGTGACACTGACATGTCATATATCAGATGACATGAAAATCAATAAACAAAGTAACAGATAAAGACACAAATTATTAAAAATAAATCTCTTTCAAGGGGCCGGGGGAAAGGCGTGCTAGGTCGCGTAAGGTTAATGATAATAATGCTCTGGTTTTCTATAAGTTACCAAATTGTAGCCACTTGTTATAATGTCCAGTAGTGTATTTATAAGGTTGATATTTAATGTGTTAGATTTATAAGGTAACATTATTGTCTCCGAAGGGGAAACTATAACTTCTTGCTGTCTGTCCCTACGTACACCCATGTCTCATAACAGCACATGCGATTTAGATAATTTATTTTGTGATCGGAAGTGTACCGGAACTACCCTTGGGAGACAGGAGTGTGAACGGCAGAAAGCTGTTCTGTGACCTTAGCTTACATGGGCTTTGTTTCATTGAAATTGAATTGTAGGAAAAAGTTATCATCATAATATAAGCTATTCTAAGTCCGAGACGCCCAGGATTTTAATTGACTGTTCCATAGTGGCTGGCACGAAAGATTTTGTTGCCTTTCATCAACATTTCATCGCAGGGCAACGGGTTTCAAAACTTTTTATTAAATTCATTCGACCATTTTGGACATAACCCATTAGAAATAGGCCCGGTGACGGCAACAGGGTTGCCCCCTATTACGTGGGACTAAAAATACTGGCAAATTGTGGGTTTGTAATGCACCTCTGCCTACCCCTTCAGGGATATAGGCGTAATATATGTGTGTGTATAAGCTATTCCTTAGGTCCTAGCTAATAGCTACACACCGCTCATTTACATTGTGCCATAACTCGGTCGATACCTCGGATGCGGTAACGACCAATTGATGTAATTAACTTAGTCGATAGCCCACAAGTGTACGTCACACCTTAAGAAGAATTTTCCGCTGTAATTCTTAGAATACTTAAATTAGACCGCTGGTTGTCGCCCCCCGTGTTGATAACGTACAACCGTTACTTGGAGGCATTTTATTTTTTCATCTTTTTACTCAAAACACCCGGGTGGGTACATTTAGGACATTCCCGGGGTATGAAAATTAAGTATCCTGTCTTCATCCATATTTATTGGCCCTATTTTTGAACTGACTTCAAAAAAGGAGGTCGTTATCAATTCGAATGAATGTTTTGTTTTACGTTTGTTACCTCATAACTTGCTACGGGGTAAGGCGATTTTAAATTCTTTTTTTTTTGATAGCTAGTGATTCCTTGCTTATTATGTGGGACCGACAAAGTTAGTGCCGAAAGGCGAACAAGTTATCGACAGAAAGACGAGCTATTCCACACGGCCGTAGCTGCAAAGATCTATACTAATAATATATTATAAAGAGTAAAGATTTGATTGTTTGTTTGAAGTGAAAAGATTTTGAAAATTCTTTCTCGGATATGTACATTAACCCTGTAGTTAGCTACTTTTCAGCCTGGTAATAGGTTCCCATAAAACCGAGAAAACTTTATTACGCGCGCCGCGGCGAATAAAAAGCCATATAATAATAATCAAAAGTTCTGATGGCCTTTTTTTTTTTTTTTTTTTTTAATCCGCGGCTTGTGGCTGCGGCCGCACCTACGTCCATTGCTGAGTGCCTCCGGTAGATACTGAAAGAATTCCCAGTGGCACCCGGCGGACCTTGGTCACTTGAGTGGCCACTGCGTGGTGGTCGGGTGTTACCCCGCATCTCTAGGGTCGGGTTTTATCCCGCGTCGGTGAGTGAAGGCGTGCATGGGGTGAAGCCCCACATCACGCAGCCCTTCTAGCCTGCTTCTGTAAGGACGGTGGGTTGCTAATCCATCGTCCTCAGGCCCCGATCATGGAGGTCGATGGTCCTGGGCGTAGTCACGTATGCGGCGCCCTCGCCGCAGACTTCGGAACTCAGCGGGGAGGATACGCTCCCTCGCCCTTCCAGCCGTCTCCTTCACGAGCATAACCTGCTCGCAGAAGGAAACGGCCGCGTTCCACTGGCTCTCGCTAGAGACCATAGCTCGTAGCATGGTCTCCAGTGAGAGAGTATCCACGCCCAGGCCCACAACGAGGTCCCGGCGCTGACTTGCCCACGCTGAGCATTCCACCAACGTGTGGAATGCCGTGTCTTCGCCGGAAGCCTCGCAGTGTTGACACGCGGGTGTGACCTCACGATGCATGCGAAACAGATACCCACCAAAGTTTCCGTGCCAGGTGATGATCTGTGTCGCACGGTACGTGAGGCCACCGTGCTGCCTCTGCAGCCAGTCCTCCATGTTCAGTCTCACCGCCGCGATGGTGGTGGTTCCCCACTTAGGTTGCTCAAGTCGCACCTTCCATGTCTCCATGAGATCCTGGCGGAGATGGGACCGCTGGGCCTCGATTTCTCGAGACGCAGGCCTGTGGTCCCGCTCCAGCGCCTCCTTGTGCCATTGAAACAATGACGCAAGGGCTCTCGCTTCCAGGTCCCATGGAGGGGTCGCGGCTAGGAGACATGCA
The DNA here is from genome assembly GCA_963556515.1 of Nudaria mundana. NCBI lineage: Eukaryota > Metazoa > Arthropoda > Insecta > Lepidoptera > Erebidae > Nudaria > Nudaria mundana. The sequence continues at coordinate 13,697,588 of OY748312.1, forward strand.
GCCTCATGATACCCTCTTATTGTCCTGACGGCCAAGGTCCTCAACGATCTGTGCAATATAGAAGCGTTGTTGCCCGTCAGTCTCGCCGCCCATACGGGAGCCCCGTATACGGCCATACTCCGCACGATCCCCAGGTACAGTCTCCTGCAGGAAGCGTTGGGTCCCTTTAAGTTAGGCATCAGTCGCGAAAGCGCGGCTGCTGCCCCCGTCACTTTGGGAACCAAACTCCGGAAATGTGGTCCGAAGTTCCACCGGCTATCGAGTACGAGCCCCAGATACTTCATGGAGGGCTCGATGCCGATGCTAACGCTCCCTACATTTATGCTGGATCCTGGAGGTGGCCCGCGCCGAGGTCCGTGAAAACACAGAGCCTCGGACTTATTCAGTGCCACGTCCAGTCCCAGCCGCCGTATCCGACCCACGACTTCAGCAACCCCAGTCGTGACCTTGAGTGTTGCCTCCTGGTGCGTTGCTCCCCGCGCCGTGACGAGGGTATCGTCGGCGTAACAAGTTACGCTGACGCCCTCAGGTAACGCACCCCGCAACACCCAGTCGTATCCGATGTTCCACAGGAGAGGTCCTAGGACCGACCCCTGTGGAACACCGCACGAGACATCTCGCCGAGCTGGCCCGAGCCAGCTAGGGTAAGTTATAGCCCTCTCGGATAAATATGCCCTGACAATACGACGGAGGTAGCGAGGCACTTTGTGATATACCAGTGCCTCCCTAACGCAACTCCAGGGTAGGGTGTTAAAGGCGTTGGCGATGTCAAGAGACACCGCCAACACCACCTCGCCCCGCGAGACTGCTTCCTCAGCCAGGGTCTTCACGCGCATGATCGCGCTCACGGTGGACCGTCCCCGACGGAAACCATACTGGTTATCCGCCAGGTCTGGGCCCACACGCGTGAGATGCTCGACGAGGCGTTCCGCGATAATTCGCTCAAAGAGCTTACACACCTCGTCGAGCAGCACGATCGGCCGGTAACCGGACGGTGAGTCCACCGGCCGCCCCGCTTTCCGGATCAGAACCAGTTTCCCCGTCCTCCACAGTTCTGATGGCCTGGCCGGGAATTGAACTTACGTACAGCTAAGCCTTTTTAGTATTCGTAACCAAACTACGGGAATTTATGTAGGCTTAAAGCATTGGCTCTGAGGTCATTACTCTTGTGAGCTTGAATGAGAAAGCGAAATGATTGATCGTAGTGTCTTGTGTGAACGTTGGCAAAGATATAATTATTAATATTCAGTAGGAGCTTGTATTAATCATTCTTTTCGAGAGGAGCGTCGTAGTTGAAGGTATTAGTCTAAGATACTAGCCGACTCCCGCAGCTTCACCCGCTAGACAAATTATATACGATGCGTAAATACACCTGTGTAAGTGCACCTCGGCATTTCCCTTAGAGGATGGTGTGATTAATGTAATCATATTATATCAGAAATAAGAATAAAAATATTTGCGGGTAAAAAAATAAAAGCACTACAAAACCTAGATTACAAAACAAATAATAGGAAATAAGTGAGAAATACTCATAGTCCTCTTTTGTATTAAAGGCAGTGGGTCGGTGTTCAACAATGGTGGGGTTGAAAGCCTTTGTGCACCGATTCCATTGTGTCAATAGATAGAATGATACTATTTTTGCAATCACGGATAGTGGTGGTTAATGAATTAATGAATTGTATCTCTATATATAAAAATGAATCCCTATTTCCCTTGGTTACGACATCACGCGTGAACGGCTGGACCGATTTGGCTAATTTGGGTCTTAAAATATTCGTGGAGGTTCAGGGGAGGTTCATAAGCAAAATTTCAGGCAGTACGAAGTTCGCCGGGATCACTAGTATACAATAAAAAAATTATAGAAAATGACTAGTTGTGTAATCAAATGAATTTGATTAGCTATTGGAAGGGATGTGAAGAACAAGAGCATGGTGCAGGTGCCTCCTAAAATGCCGTAATTGTAGCATATTTTGTACTTAGGTGACTAGAAAATATATTTTTTTGTTGCATTATACACGCTTATTGTTTTGACACGAGACCAATGTACATTCGTCCACATTTAGTCTTAAGAAAATGTGTAAATGTATCAATTACCTATTTATTGAAAAAGAGTGACCGAGAGTTTTATTGCCAGGTTCTTTCTCTCGGTTCTACTTATTGCTTTGCGAATCTGGCAGTATATGTAAATATAAAAGCAATCATATTTTTTATTTTAAGTACTTACTGACGTTTGTAAGAGCCATTTAGTCACCTATACAAATAAAAAAAATCATTTCATTTCATTTCAATATCTGACTAGGTGACACAGCGGTATGTGTATTCGACTGCGGTCCTTGAGGTTTATTGTTAATTAATTGGGTACTAATTGTATTTGAAATTTTACTATTCTATTATGTAACTGAAATCTAAACTGACATAGTTAATGTCAGTTTAGATAATAATTAAGATGATTTATACTGTGACATTGATAATTTTAATCTTTAGAGTATTTTGGAAATTAAAAAATCTAGATTATGTTATCTGATCCACATGTTTTCCTCCTGATTTAGCGACTAAGATTATGGTGATTCTATACCTACCTACTGTCTTTAACATCTTATTGTAACCCATATTTGCAATGAATAAAATATTTTGAAAAGGTCTCGGGTCCAATCAAATATTTGCGTGATCTACAAGAGTTCTATCGGAGTTTGGGTATTTTCTATTTAGAAATTATAATAAGTAAAATTTTAATAAGTATGTTTATCAGTGCATCGGAAAGACGCACATTAAGGGCTAGCGGGACGATAGACAAAACTGTAGTTTGTCAGTTTATTTTTATTAGGTATACCTATTAGGATCGCCAAATTGACGCCGCCTGCCTGATGGTAAGCTGTGGCGACATCTAGCGATTGAGGTTAACTCTCACAGTCAGTACACAATACTATAGAGAGTGGAGACTAACTTTTTTAACTTGAGGAAATTTGAAAAAGGTTAGTAGTATCTGTGTGAGACAAAACTGACTAACTACAGTCTTAAAACTGTCTAAAAAACAGTTTCGTCTACAAGACGCCGTGTCTGTGATAGTCAGGTTTGTCAGTGATAGTCAATTATGTCTTAAAGCAGTTTTCTCTATATCTAACATTTGATAGTCGTTACAGGTGTCGCCCTAAAACAAAATCTTACTGGTCTATCTATAACTACAGAATTTCGATATCGCTCATGGATTGTTGTGAAGGTCAGATGCCAGTCGCTCCATGGAAAATATTGAAGTTCAGCTGCATCGCAGTTAGACTAGAAAGCCGACCCAACTGAGATGCGAAAAGGCTCAGTGGGGTGATGATGTAAAAAATAAGAATACTTTTTTTACAGAAAAAATCTCACACTTAAAAATCCGCATGACTTCCTCGATGTCGCATTTTTACACTACAATAAAATTATAAGCACTTTATGACACCACCCACCAGCTCCAAAATCAGTTCAGATCAGGCAACTTTACGTTTCAACTAAATCTACAAATATACATAAACTAGCCTAGCTTCTCCCGCTTGACAAATAATATATAAAAAGGTATGAAGGTTTTTGAGATTTTGTCTGTAAAAAACGTAAGTCAGATATTATTATTTTTAACAGGAAGCTCTTAAATCACTCTATCTATTAAAAAACGCATTAAAATTATTTATGTAATTTTAACCATCTAAGCATACATAGGAACAGACAGACGGAGTAAGCGACTTTATTTTTGTACTATGTTATAAGTACACACAGAAACACAACTCGTTTCAAATCAGTCGGGTAACATAATAAATTTTCGAACTTGCAACAAGTCTTTTAGGATCAACACAACACTACTGCTTATTGACGAACTCTTGTATACGACAAGGACATACAACAATAGGCTTAATTTTGACAAGATTTAGGCGTACAAACACTTCTGTATATCCCCTCAAAAGAAAATAAATTACATTAATGTATGTAATAATTAACTTTGATTTTCAAAAGCTTTTAACTAACAACCCTGAGCATTGAAATCCCTCATAATCCTCGCGTCCCCTAAGGGCTTGATATACCTTACGGTATATATTTCTTGTCCCAAGTGCCAAAGGGCCTGAGGACGAGCCTTTTAATCCTCCTAGTGCAAGATTGATGGTAAGTTAGTAAGGGTAATATGGTTTGTGTCTCACTAGACCAAATATAATAATATGTATTTTGTAGCGACAGCGTAGCCGCGATCGGTTCACTAACTCTCGTCAAGTTTTTAGGGTGCCGTAGAAAAAGTTTCGGGACCTTTATATATATAGATTCGTCATGTCCATCCGTCTGTCCGTCCGTCCGTCCGTCTTCGGCTTTGTACCCAAACAGTCAGTGCTTGAAACATAACATTTTGCATGGCTGTATATTTACAAAGCCGACAAAGAGCTAAAATAAAATTTTGAAAAATATATTTTCTTTGCGGTCACTGCACAAACAACCTATGAGAAACTACTGTCCACTAATGTGTTAAGCGCACTGGTCGCCACAAATAGTTTGCCTAATACATAAATCTTGCCATTGACTAAGAATAGATAGTTGACTATGTCGTAGAGAATAAGCCATTTTCACGCTTCAAAGGGCGAGTTCAATCGTTTTTATATTGACTTACACTTAGATATAAATAAATCTTTGAACAGTTTAGTTAAGGTTTATAAAGGCGTAAGATATGGATCTTAAATAGAGACTCAATAGAGTTGTTCCCTATTACGTGAGTCGAAAAAAAGTCTCTGGCGATATTTGGGTCATGGTATAGACCTAGTTATGAGAAGAAGGAAAGTAATGTGGTTAGAAAAGTGCAAAGTATGAATGTACTTCAGAAGTAGGCCCAAAAAACGATAGACGGAATGAGTGAAAGAAGATTATGATAAGAAAGGTATTGACTGAGGAGATGACGTGTGATAAGGATGTGACCCCAAATAAATGGGATAACGGCAAGTAGATAATTATTTGGTCGCGTGCTTGTTTACAACGCGAGAAATATCAAATAATAACTCTTTATTAATTAAGAAAACCCAAAACTTTTTAAATAAACTGCTATGAAACATAAACCACAAAAACAGAACACATAATAACAACATTCAGAAGTCGGTTAAGCACCAAAACTCCATTTAAAATCACAGGATCGTATCCAAACATAATTTCCATCGAAAATTTAGGTTGGGATATCAATGATTTAGTTTGGACCAAGCCGGTCGCCATTAAATAAATGTATTTCACTGTTTACTTACGAATTACGGTAAACGAGAGTTGGCCATTGAACAAATAATGGATCAAATATTGGCCGTTCGATATTGGTGATATTGGGTAATCAATATTCCAGATTGGAACGGATTGGATTGAAATTTATTGGTATACATTTGTGTTGGAGGAGTATAGTAAATTATACCGATTGGTTAATGTAGGTTTTTCTGTGTAAATATTTTTTATTATTTTTTTATTATTACTATGAATTTTAACACTATTCGATAAATAAAGAAGAAAAGAAAGTTTAAATAGTGGGGAATTCAGCCTCCATATACAACGCTGGCCGGACGGGTTTGTATAGGATTGTGTGTCGAGTTTTCCTTCTCAAGCCATATTTCCCTAGTATTGAACATTCATAGGTTTATGCAGGTTAAACAAGTTTGCCATCACTCAATTCTTTAAATGAAACAATGAAATACGAGTATTATCAACACTGGATTAATTACCTCTAGCACATTTTCAGTCACTCCAGCCATGACACACACTCGCGACCATCAAGAATCATGGGATGTGACATACTACCCTCACTCAAAAAGTGCATTTGTGTTTTCTTTGATCTGTTGAAAGTTTTTTGATAAATATTACTTTTCTTTATTGTTTTTTAGTGAATATTGTATTTTCGAATATATATAGTGCTGATACAAAAGTGAAGGTGTTATCTTACAATAACTTCCGCGATTTGGTGTAAAATCTTAAAGTTAATCTTGTCAGTACCTACCTAGCAAAAATGGCTATGTGTTTTAAATGTGAAAAACTCGTACGTATCGACGAAAAGAACCCGAAAATTAAGTGTCATGGTTGCGAAAGGCAGATATGTGTCAAGTGTAGTGGGTTGCTAGCAACGGAGATAAGAGTGGTGGTGCTACAGTCACCTACATTGAAGTACTTGTGTACTGATTGTGAGCTAGGGGTGCGTCAAATGCCAGCATTAAGGAATCTGGTTACACAACTAAAAATTGAAGTTGATAATCTCAAATCCAAGCAGAGCGGGAGTACTGACATGGAAAGCATTCTCGCTGAACTGTCAGAGAGAAAAAAATGTAACGTTAATGTTATCATGTTTGGTTTAACTGAATGTCAGCTTCAGACTGGTGATGATTCTCGGGATAAGGAGGTACGTATGAATCACGATAAAACCCAAGTTCAGCAGGCAATGTCGAACATTGTGGAAACCGAAGTTCCTGTTGCCGTAATCCGTCTTGGTAAGCGCACTCAAGGAAACTCACCTCGACCACTTAAGATAGTTTTTAAAAATAAAAAATCAGCAATCAATGTTTTAAAAACTAAAAATAAATTACCCTCAAACATCAATGCAAAAAATGATTTAACACCGTACCAACGCGAGTATTTGAAGAATTTGCGAGTGGAACTAAATCGTCGGACTGATGCTGGTGAGGCTGATCTCACCATCAAGTATGTAAGTGGCAGTCCTACAATTATCAGTACAAAAAACCAGTAGCATTCAACAATCCTATTGTTGAATTTACCTTTTTCTATACGAACCTGGCATCGTTAATGGCTAAACGAGACTTGCTTATCGCTGAGGTCAACAAATTGAAACCAACGTGTATCATTATTGCAGAGACACATCTAAAACCAGCTATTCCCAACAGCTTAGTGGATTTCAGTGGCTATTCACTTTTTAGACATGACAGATTGAAGGGAACGGGATGGGGTGGAGTCGCTATTTATGTATCACATAACATCTGTGATTTACCTATACAAGCATGTATTCACCCTACCCTTAATAGATTTGCGGAGGTTGAAGCTCTCTGGTTGAAATTAAAGTGTGGTAATTTTGAAATAATTTTAGCTGGAGTGTATAGACCGACACACTACTCATTTGAGAACACTGACCAACTTCTGTTCAGAACTATCAGGGAAGCAACCGAGGGAACAACTCCCTTAATTATTATGGGGGATTTTAATCTTCCAGACCTCAAGTGGCCACTGAATGATGTGGATACCACTCACTACAACAGACTGCATGGTGAATTTGTGGATATGTATGTTAATAGTAATCTAACACAACTGGTTTCTAAAATAACAAGGAAACGAAATAATGAGGAATCATTATTAGATTTGATTCTTGTAACGAGGATAATCTATGTACGAAAGTGGAGTACCACCCAAATATAGGGAAGAGTGATCATGTAGTACTTCTAGCTACAGTGCAAATACAAGTTCGACTGGCTGCCAGTCTGCGCAGAGGCTCACCGAGACGCAACTTTTTTAGAGCTAACTACGAAGATATGACTGAGACACTTTTAACAAGTAACATCATGGGTGACTATACTGATGCTGATCAAGCCTGGAGGAGTTTTATGAAAACAATGGATACTGCTATTGATCTCCATGTACCACTCACTACAAGACGCTTCAATCGAAATATAAATAAACCATGGATTAATCAGCATGTTTTAGACATGATAGATATCAAGAAGCGCTTGTGGAAAGTATATTTGAAAGAAAGATCTGATGAGTCATACAAAGTTTATCGGAGACAAAATAATACTATTGTTACATTAGTTAAAAAGTTAAGAATGGAATTTGAAAGAGGAATTATGTATAGTGGGCCAAAGTCATTTTAATCGTACATACGGCAACAACTCTCTTCAACGGTATCTATACCACCATCTCTCAAAGATGATGACATGAATATAACAAATGACCCCACCAAAGTAGCTAGTATATTCGCCAAACAGTTTGAGAAGTCATACACTGTGGAGCCGCCAAGTTTGCCAATTCCTCCTATTCAGATGCCGCGGATTGATAGAGCCATTGAAACTTTTCTAATTTCACCAGATATGGTGTGTAAAACCCTGAAGACATTCCGTGACACAACATCAATGGGGCCGGACTCTCTGCCATGTATATTGCTGAAAAAATGCAGCACGGTACTCTGTCATCGGTTGGCGCACATAATGAACTTGTCTCTTGAAACAGGAGAACTGCCTCAGCAGTGGAAAGAGGCTCACGTGACACCTATATATAAAAAAGGTGATAAATGTCTCCCAGCTAACTATCGTCCTATTAGTCTCACAAGTATAGTCTGCAAGACTATGGAAAAAATGATTGCAATGGAACTAAGGCGATTTATTAATACAAAGAATATCATTATAGAAGAACAACACGGATTTGTTCCTAAAAGATCCACTGTCACAAATCTACTCATGTGTCTTGACAAGTGGACATGCAACTGGAATAACCATCAACCTATGGATACTATATACCTAGATTATGAGAAGGCTTTTGATCGAGTCCCCATTACAAGGCTAATAGCAAAACTTGAACACTATGGAATTCGTGGACAACTTCTCAAGTGGATTTCAGACTTCCTGTCAGATAGAAAGTTTAAAGTTAGGGTGGGAGATACATTATCTGAGGCTCACAATGTATACAGCGGGGTGCCACAGGGATCGGTAATTGAACCTATATTGTTTGGGATATTTATTAGTGATCTAAAAAGTGCTATCACATCCTTACTTATCTTAACTTAAAACTTAAACTTATCAATATTCGCTGATGACACCAAAATTATGGGAAACCCTCTCATTAGTCACAATGTGATACAACATGATTTGGACCGTATTGTCCAATGGACACAAGACTGGCTCATCCCTTTGAATGCAGCAAAGTGTACTGTCTTGCACACGGGCAATAACAATCCTAAGAAACAATATACGATTGGTTCAGCAGCAGTACAACCCGTGAGTACCCAAAAGGATTTAGGGGTGACTATCACTTGCAATCTTAAATGGAATGTACATATAACGAATATAGTGAGGAGGGCAAACTCCAAGTTGTATGTAATACGAAAAGCATTTAACACCCTCACTAAGGACTTGTTTCTGAAAATCTACAAGACATATATTCGCCCACTTTTGGAATATGCGTTTCAGATATGGAACCCTTATTTCAAGAAAGACATACTAATACTCGAAGGGGTACAAAGTAGAGCTACAAAAATGGTCATTTCACTGAAGCACAAGACATATGAAAATCGTCTTACTGAACTCAACTTGACCACATTGGAACAACGAAGACAGAGGGGTGACCTGATAGAGACATACAAACTATTAACCGGGCACTATAATGTTAAGGACATTGGAAACATCTACAGCTTAAATTCAAATACCCATTTGAGAGGCCACTCATTGAAGCTCAATAGGTCTTCTTCTGTTAGCAACCCTAGAAGACACTTTTTGCCAAATCGCGTAGTGACTATGTGGCACAGTTTACCTGAGACTGTAATTAGTGCACATACAGTGAACAGTTTCAAAAATAGACTTGATTTACACTTAAAAACATAATACCAAAAAACACAAGTGCAGTGATATGCACGCATCAGATCAATGATCTGCTAGTGCATTAATATATAATAATAATATAATAATACAGCTAGTGTTGTCATTACACCTGAAAATATTCAATGATGCTAACACTAGTAACTGTCATTATTAATATAAAATTTCTAACTAATGTAGTATAGATGAACGTTCTTTCGGCACATTGTCTGTGTACATAATATTATGGTGTAATTATTTATGGTCTCAATCACCTCTCAGAAGTATAACATTTTACGAAAATATCAACCAAATTCCAGAGTCATACGTTCTAAGAATAGCATTATACAAATCAACTTTGAAACAAACCCACAACCGACACCAACAACAAATCACTCCAGTCAGAAAGCCGACTCGGAACACACAAAGCAAACTCACCTTTACAAAACACAACTCCTTTATTCTGATCACATGTAGTAAATAACAAGTGACCGGTTATCCGGACATGACACCGGATGGTTGTACGGCCTGACCTGTGACCGTGTCCCAAATGGCAATGTAAGGGTTAGTTATGTAGTCTAGTTACAAAATGTCATCGGTCATTATACGGCTTTGTCTATAAACTGTATGAAATAATGTAATTTGTGCTTTGGGAAACTATAAGCAGTGATGTTTTATAACAACCGGACGCCCGCGACTCCACTAGTGTTAATAGTTCTCTTGTTTCTAATCCCCATAAGTTAGATACTCCTTAGAGAGAATTTATCTGTGTGCTCACCACCGTTGCCGGGTGTGTCTCTAGTACGCAACAGAAGGTATTCCCAGTGGCGCCCGGCGGACTTTGGCCACCTGTGTGGCCTCTTCGGGGGTTTAGTCGGGATGAAAATCCCGTGTCAGTGAGTGAATCTGGATGCGTCCCGTCTAGCCTGCTTTTGTAAGGACGGCGGGTGACTATCCCGCCATCCTCAGGCCCCGATCATGGAGGTCGATAGTCTTGGGCGAGATGTGTCTGCGGCGCCCCCGCCGCTGACATCGGAACTCGGCGAGGAGGGTACGCTCCCTCTCCCTCCTTCACGAGCAAGACCACACGGCCGCGTTCCACCCGATTGAGGAGGTTATCAATTAGACTGTATTTTTATTTAATGGTTTTTTTACCTCGTATTTTTCGACTGGGAGAACAGAATTAAAAAAAAATTGAAAACTACTGCTTACCGTATGATTCCATTTCAAATTTGGTCCCAATCTGACAATTATGTGGTCCTATTCCGGTAATTTGAAGTCGGTTTTTGTTTCAATGTTTGACGTGTTTTGTTTGTCTGTTTGTTGTCGTTTTCGTTTTTTGTTACTTTCAAAAATAGTTTATTTTAGAATTACAAACAGATACTTTAATTTAGTGCTTAGGGGCGCTCGTCTCACCGACTTGTGGTGCACTTTTAGTGCTTAGGGGTGCTCGTCTCACCGGCTTGTGGTGCACATTTAGTGCTTAGGGAAGCTCGTCTCACCGGCTTGTGATGCACATTTAGTGCTTAGGGGCACTCGTCTCACCGGCTTGTGGTGCACATTTAGTGCTTAGGGGCGCTCGTCTCACCGGCTTGTGGTGCACATTTAGTGCTTAGGGGCGCTCGTCTCACCTGCTTGTGGTGCACATTTAGTGCTTAGGGGCACTCGTCTCACCGGCTTGTGGTGCACATTTAGTGCTTAGGGGCGCTCGTCTCAACGGCTTGTGGTGCACATTTAGTGCTTAGGGGCACTCGTCTCACCGGTTTGTGGTGCACATTTAGTGCTTAGGGGCGCTCGTCTCACCGGCTTGTGGTGCACATTTAGTGCTTAGGGGCGCTCGTCTCACCGGCTTGTGGTGCACATTTAGTGCTTAGGGGCGCTCGTCTCACCTGCTTGTGGTGCACATTTAGTGCTTAGGGGCACTCGTCTCACCGGCTTGTGGTGCACATTTAGTGCTTAGGGGCGCTCGTCTCATCGGCTTGTGGTGCACATTTAGTGCTTAGGGGCACTCGTCTCACCGTTTTGTGGTGCACATTTAGTGCTTAGGGGCGCTCGTCTCACCGGCTTGTGGTGCACATTTAGTGCTTAGGGGCACTCGTCTCACCGGCTTGTGGTGCACATTTAGTGCTTAGGGGCGCTCGTCTCACCCGCTCGTGGTGCACATTTAGTGCTTAGGGCCGCTCGTCTCACCGGCTTGTGGTGCACATTTAGTGCTTAGGGGCACTCGTCTCGCCGGCTTGTGGTGCACATTTAGTGCTTAGGGGCGCTCGTCTCACCGGCTTGTGGTGCACATTTAGTGCTTAGGGGCGCTCGTCTCACCGGCTTGTCGTGCACATTTAGTGCTTAGGGGCGCTCGTCTCACCCGCTCGTGGTACACATTTAGTGCTTAGGGGCGCTCGTCTTATTGGCTTGTGGTGCACCTACTGACAAACCAACGAAGCTTTACTAAATTATCTACAGGAGCCTAAAACGGCAATAGGCTCACTATTACGAAGACTAATAAAGTGACTAGCGAAATAGGGGATGTATTATACACGTCTGTCCACCCCTTTGGGGATAAAGACGTGATTTTGTGTATGTGGTTGTCTATACTAATATTATAAAGAGGAAACATTTGATTGTTTGCATTGAATTGGCTTCATAAGAAATGAACCGGTTTTGATAACTCTTTCAACAATACGTCGCTACGTTATCTCCAAGTGAAATAGGCTTCTTTTTATCAGAGTAACGTATCCCGTGCAAATATAGAACACACACACACACACACATCACGCCTATATCCCCGAAATGGAAGCCGGTAGAGGTGAATGGGTTTGTGCCAGAATTTGACAGTATTTTTAGTCCCACATAATAGAGGGCAATCCTATTGCCGTCATCGGGCACACATAACAGGAAATGTCCCAAATGGCTGAATGAATTTAATAAAAAGTAGCAGCTATATGGTAATTTTCAAAAAAAAATTGGAAACCCCTTGCCTTGCGATGAAATGTTGAAGAAAGGCAACAAAATCTTACGTGCCAGCCGCTATGGCACAGCCAATTAATGTCCTGGGCCTCTCGGACTACTCGTAAAATCTAAATCACGCGGGTGAAGCCACGATAATTAGCTAGGTTTTATAATTGTTTGGTCCTTCGAGTCTACCAAGATCTTTGAAGCTCAAGTCAACCTCTCTCGCAAGTTGTACAGGTACGGAGACGAGGCTCTAACGAATATCAAAGTGCCCCTGTCCCGGCAACAGGCTTGCCTCCTACTCCGTGGGTCCAAACATGGGGATATATAAGCCACGCACGATGACAATGGGATGGAAACTTGTCACAATAACCGCTTCGTGACGCCATCAACCGCTAAAAATACTGATAAAAAAAGTTTTCCGTACTTTTTAGTGATTGATGACATCACGTAGTGGTTATTCGTCATCGTACGCGCCTCTGCTTACCCGTTGGGAAAACTGGCATGGTTTTATTGGCATAATGGCATGATGTATATCCATTGATCCCACGTAATAGGACCCAAAATGATAACTTTTATATTCGCACGAGCCTCATTTGTTGATCGGCAGGTGCACTGCTCTCAGGTTAGATTGGCTGTAGTGCTTGTCCGTATTTGGGTATTAAATAAAACATAAACATATTCCACTAAGCATTTTCTTCTCTTGGCCCAATGGAAGAGATTTCTTTTGAACAGACGGTGATAGCGCAATACTTTAGGGGACGAACGTTTAGATGGCAATCGAGGAATACCTCAAAATAAGTGATGGGCATTTGTACTGTTTATCTATTCTTAATATTCCTTTTCACGCTCTTTTACCTTCATCTGTGTTCTTAAATAAATATATAAATATGGCAAAACAGTACAGATAGAACTCTCCATCTCGCTCCATGATTGTGTTTATAATCAAGTGCATTCCCAAAACGATAAGACTCCGTTTACCATCGAAACTCGATCAGCTTTTGGAATTGCCGATTTGCCAAAACTCAGAGCACCATGTACATTCAGTTATCGGACCCCTGTCACCCTCTTCCGTATGTCCGGACATAACCTCGTTATGAGCACATCCTTATTTGCATGATAGATTTGACATTGAATTTTTTGACGTCAAAATTCTGTTTTTCCGACGTCTGCAAGCGTAACCAACGCAACGTCGTCAGCTGCATCGATCAATATTGACCAATGATTACGAAGAATATTGTCTCAAATATTTCACAAGTAAATTGCAATAACTATAATCTTAGGCTGGGCTTGAACCACCAACTATTTCCTTTCCAGGAGGAACGATCTACCAACTGACTAAGACTGCATTAGCCCAAGACTTCTATTTATGCGATTACTATTATTGTATCAATATTGGGAACTCGGCGTCGCCAGACGGCTAACTACCAGCTGTAAGTTGAGGAAACCGTTAAAACAGGAACCGGTATGGAAGGCTCTGCGTAATATTGCAATTATGATTATATTGTGAAGTATTTGAGAAAAATGTTGTCAAATTGCATTGCGTTTAAAAATATGAGATACCATTGGTTGAACATTTGTATCGGCTTATCTAAAAATTTAACAGTAAATGATCGTGTCTGCCAATTGCTTAATATTAGTACCCAATGTATAATAATATTATATAGATACCACATAGACACTGTGTAAAGAATCTACACTACATCAATTGGGAATTTTACGTAAATAACAGTGGTGTTGAGAATTGCAGTATCTTTTTTTTTATTTTTTTTATTCCGCTAGATCGCGGCCCCTTCAATGTCCATTGCTGCGGGGCCTCTGGTGACACCCAAAGGTATAGTATTCCAGAGGACGCGCGGCGGACTTTGGCCACTTGTGGGGCCTCTTTGGGGGTTTGGTCGGGATGAGAATCTGCGTCGTTGGGGTTGGGTTTTATCCCGCGTCGGTGAGTGAATCTGGTCGCGTGCTGTGGGGTTGGGGACCCGCAGCACGCGACCCTTCTAGCCTGCTTCTGTAAGACTAGAAGTGGCTACCCCGTCGTCCTCAGGCCCCGATCATGGATGTCGATGGTCCTGGGCGTAAATGAGTCTGCGGCGCCCTAGCCGTTGACTGCGGAAATTGCAGTACCTAAAGTAACAATTATGAGTCTGTGTCAGGCTCCATTTCCTTGTATGGTTGGCAATACTTATAGTATTACTAGCGGTGATCAGCCGTTATTTTCGTTCCCATTTCCCGTGGACACATTACCGGGATAAAAAGTAGCCTATGTTACTCGGGGATAATGTAGCTACATATCAGTGAAAGAATGTTTTAGATCAGTTCAGTAGTTCATCATTCACCGAGCCTTTTCCTAACTCAGTTGGGGTCGGCTTTCCAGTCTAACTGCGATTCGGCTGAACTTCGGTATTTTCCGTGCATAGTATAGATTCTAGTTCTGCTTTTGTTGAAGTGAATAAGAATACTATTCAAACAAAGTCGCGAGTTTTCCCTAGTCATTGTAATGTAAGCCAACAAAATACATTTTGCACACAACGGAAGGTCGAACTACATTAAAGTTTGATGAAGTCGGATTCGCTTTCTCATACTTTGTTACGTCTTAAGGTAGTTTATTGTATAACACAACAGGTAAACTTTTAGTTGCATTTTAAGGTTGGTTTTAAGACACACCTTAAAAATGTACAGCTGTAAGAATTCGGAAGTCAGTTCCTCGCTTGTATGTGATACTACATAGTTGATTGCCGCGATATAGATCCCATGATATAGTTTCCTCGTTTTTAATATCCACGGGAACACAGTACCGAGATAAAAAGTAGCATATAGCACTCAGGGATAATGTGGCTACTTATTAATGATAAAGTTATCAAAATCGGTTTAATAGTTTCGGAGCCTCATTATCATCAGCCCATTTGATGCCCTCTGATGGGCATAGGCCTTCCCCAAAGAGGTCTTCTCTAAACATACTTCGATAAACATACTGTATATTTTTAAGTATATACTAAATATTACATATATATATACCCGAACCTCGAAACAAAAATTTGTAGATAACCCAAATATTTGATTCGAAACGAGAATCGAATCCGGGACCTCAGGAACGGCATTCGCATACACATATCACTGGACCACTGAGGCAGCCTATTCAAAACAACGAATCAAATCTTTCTTCATATAATATAGTTAGATGTGGCAGGTGTGACAGGAGAAGCATCAGAGTAGAATAAATGCGGTCAAAATGAGAAGTTTGAGAAGTTTAGCTGGTGTGACTCTGATGAACAAAATTAGGAACAGTGTGATAAGAGAACGTTGTGACATACCGTCAGAAGATGTAGTAACCAAGGTGGAAAAAGGGATGCTTAGATGGTTCGGCCATGTAGAGAGGATGGATGACAGGAGATTGACAAAACAGATACATGAAGCGAATGTGAATGGACAAGCTAGTAAGGGTCGACCAAGGCGAACATACTGCGACCAAATCGCAATGTCCTAAATAAAGGCCAGGTTAAAAGTACTAGTAACCGGCGAGCATGCATGAAGACATTAATGAAAGTTGAGGAAGCGAAAGAAGTATGCCAGGATCGTAGCAGGTGAAAATCCGTGGTCTCTGCCTACCCCATTGGGAGAGAGGCGTGATATTATGTATATAGTTAGAAAACAAGTATTATTATTGATGAGCTGTAAAACCGCATCGTGAAGGAAAACAGACATTCAAATAGAAAGTATTGTTACACATTAAGTGTTTTCAATGTGTTTACTCAAACTTAATGAGCAAATAACATTTGGAACTCAGAAAAGGGAGAATTATCCCGCGTTTATAAACACAAACAAAAGGTACCTAACTTTTAAGCAAAACACCCGGCCAATGTTGCTATAGAGTTACGTTAACTTTTTCAAGGCGACACCCAACTCTCGCTCTTTGTTAGTCCTTATAGTTACACAAGTATTCAAAATGAAGTATTGTAATATTGTTTGTGGTCTTGATAACACGTGAAGGTCCTTTAAACACGTTTCTTATTTTATAACTAGTGGAACGTCCTTGCTTCGCTTGTGATTATTAGGATAACGTCGTTGTCAACACGACTTAAGATAGCGCTAAGCTATAGTCCACCACTGTCAATACGCCTATCCATTCAAATGGAATGGACGTTTTTAAAAAAATACAGGCAGATATTCTATTCATCAGCCATGGACTGTTAGCAGACGTCGGTTGTCTGCTGACAGTCCATGAACGGAATCCAAGTGGACTGTCAGTGAAATATCAGTGGTGTGGTAAGTAGTGCTGGGATCAAAGTCATGTTGTCGAAACGCAATCCTAGTGCCTTCGCTATAAGTCTACTAAAGCTTAATATAGTTGCTTTAAATGTCACGATTGAAGCTCCTCTAGGTAATACGTTCATATCAAGTTAATCTCACTCAGACCAGGATATTACACGAATAGGCCCAAATATTCGCTAAATTTAATATATTAAAATATGGGAATCGTGTCCCCAGGGGCTTTGGGTAATAACGTATTACTGGGTACCGTTCGCAAAATATTGTTCATTAAAATAAGGTATTTATTGGTAGGGAAATTGGGTAGTTAAGCCACCAGTGTGGGAGCGTTTTACATTTTATACTGATTGCTGATAAGTTAAAATTCCTTTGTTGGTATTTTGATTACATATTGGTATTTTGCGTTATGGGTATTTGGTGCCCTAAAATTCCGTCTGGACTAACTACAGAATTTCAATATCGCCAATGGGTGGTTTAAGTCGGATTCCGTAATCCGACTACCTCTTTACGGAAAATAAAAAAGTTAAGCCGTGCAGCAGTTAAACTGGAGAGCGGACACAATAAACGTCAAAATATGGGACTTTATCTGGCTCTACGAACTCCCCACAACTTTTGTAAGTAGACCAAAACATGAAGTAATAGAGTACTTGGCCTTGTTGGACATAATATTCCCTGAAACTACATGGGTATAAAAAACCGTCAAATTCCTGTAAAATAACAGAAAATAAACATAGACAAACAAGACCACTTTCGAGTAGTGCAGGAAATGCGGATATCAAAAAGAGGCATTCTGACTTTGTATTTATTAAAAAGTTTATTAATTACATAAAAGCATCATGTCAATATCGGAATAATAAGCAGAGGTGCTTATTTAGTCCAGATTTCGTCAACCACTTTATTCTGTCGCACGTAATTAGAGACTTGCTGGCCGTTTCCAGGAACTTTGGAAACCATTGCCAGAGCCTCATCCGTCTTTAGAAATTTGGAAACCATTGACAGAGCCTCATCCGTTTTTAGAACTTTGGGAACCATTGCCAGAGCCTCATCCATCTTTTAACAAGTGCACCGCGTGCAGGCGTGGATGACTTTGGCCCTGGAGATGTTGATAAATATCATTTGCAAATAAAATAGAAAAAAAATCTAAACCTAATAATCTTCTGATGATGTTTGTGGCATATTTAATTTTATAAATGTAATAAAAATGTAGGAGGATTGCCAAGGAAATAAAATATGAATGTCGTTTTTATTATTTATTTATATTTGGACCCAATTCCACGGGTAAATTGGCGACCTATATTTTGAGAAAGTGTGCCAGACCACTTGAGGGTTGCGCGGTTTGATACGTGGCTGATATATTATGCGCCTTTTGGTGATACTTGACGCTATTATTGACCTTTTTCACTAACTTCAATAAAAGTGCTAACTTTTGAACTGCGTTTTACGTTCAATAAAAAAAAGTCACGATGAAATAATTCATTTAAATTAAGGAACCCTTTTGCCAAGTTTCATGGAGATTGCCGTTATCTCAGAACACAACAGACAGACGGACGGACAGACGGACGGACAGACGGACAGACGGAACCAAAATTCTCCAGTCTCGAAATATATACGCTTCGCTCGCATTTAAAAGAGGTAAAGTTGTAGAGAGTAATCTCTGAATTCAAATTAACCCGATATATGTAGCAGGACACCAAACACTGCAAAAGCACTTTTTTTACGTCGAACTACAAAAACCCATACAATTTTAGTATGTCCATCTCAACCGTGTGCGAGTGAAATTGAATATCGGCGCGGCACTAGACTCTGGTCCGTAGATCAGACTGTTACAACCACATAAACTCTGGACTCACGACTATTTATGGTCCAATTTTTATTCAAAATTGCATCACATTCATTTTTAGATTCAAAGTTGCTTTATTGTCATCAAAACTATCGAAGTTCAGCCGCTTCGCAGTTAGATTGAAGAGCCCACCTCATGTTGATAGGGTTTAGCTAGACTAGTGTCTAGCTTAGCACGTCTTTCCCAGTTGGGCAGGCTGAAACTATAGATTTAACTGGCTAGACCTTGAAATACTTCTTTCGCATTTTCAACTTAAGACTATTTCCACACAAGCTCTCCAATTACGGGTACTCAACCTGGCGTTTTTACAAGACATATCCAATATAGTCGAAGTACGTCTTCTAATTCAACCTATACCAGTCTGTCCAATTTCATGAAGTCATCTGAGGATGGTTTCATCGAGTCCGTGTATCAATAGACAAGGTTCTAACAAAAATTGTTTCCCAAAAAACTGCCTGGAAGCGCCAATAGACTATCTTATTAATAATCAATGACTCTGTCTACCTCTTTGAGGACAAAGACGGGGGTTTGGGTAACAGCTGAGTATAAAGATTAAGTCTTACTTTACATAGCTACACTATACGCTATGAACTTCCCAATATGCCAATAAGAGATGTCCTCAAAATCCTATACAAACAAACGTTTTCCTATAAGTTATTATTCATTCCTCAAAAGTATACCCCTTACCTTATCTATTACTACAAAGTAAACATTAACTTTCTGAACTTCGCCCAAGATTACCATCAGAGGGACTTCCGTCTTACTTGATTGGTTTAACTTTCGCTATGTTCTTCTTGTTTTGCCACTCAATGAAGCTGAATGAATATTAGTTCACCATTTCTAAGACCCTACATATTTTTGGAATAAGTCAGTAGTGAAAGCATAACGCATGATATGAATATTACAAGATTTGGATTGGATTATAAATGATTTTTTTCTGTTTATTTAAGTCTAAAGTTTTCGTAGTGATGCCGATACGTGATACAGAGATGACGACAGTAAAAAATTCAGAAAGCTTTTAAGCCCCCGTCGCCGCAGTTTTGGACAGAACTGATCGGTGTTGCCACAGAACGGTGATATTAAAAAGTAATACCACGAATTGTATTCTTTTTATGCAGCACAGTGAAATGAAAATCATTTAATTAATGTTCTTTAAAAACCAGTTTTTTTGCTGTTTTTATGAAAGTCATAATTGTAACGAACAAAGTTTTGTATTAATATAGCTGGATTCTTAACTAAAGGGCAGTTTTCACTACTGTTTTTGGTTAATTGGAGGTGTTGCCACAGAACGGTATTAAAAAGTAATCCCACGAATTGTATTCTTTTTATGCAGCACAGTGAAATGAAATCGACCGATCTAACTACAGAACTTCGATATCGCCCATGGGTTGTGGAGGTCAGATGGCAGTCGCTTCACGGAAAATATCGAAGTTCAGCCGAATCGCAGTTAGACTGGAAAGCCGACCCCAACTGAGTTGAGAAAAGGCTCAGTGAATGATGATGAGTGAAATGAAAATCATTTAATTAATGTTCTTTAAAAACCAGTTTTTTGCTGTTTTTGTGAAAGTCATAATTGTAACGAACAAAGTTTTTTACTAATATAGCTGGATTCTTAACTAATGGGCAGTTTTCACTACTGTTTTTGGTTAATTGGAGCGGAACAGCAATAAAAAACATATAATAAAATACACGTCAAAAATTGACACAAATGCCGACTTCAAATTACCGAAATGGGACCAAATATATGTCAGAATGGGACCAAATTGACATGGTAACACTTGGGAAGTAGTAGCTTTCGATTAAAAAAATCAAAATCGGTTCGCCAGTCACCCAAATGTACTTCTTAGAAAGCTTCTGTTCCATGCAACGCATAACTGTGTTGAAGATACCCAATCATTCTTCACCATGTCAAGAGACGAGGATTTTTTTTGTGTATAATAATCCTACGCGAGAATCAAAATTGTCAGATGTCATTTTGTTAGTCCCACATAAGGTCATTGAGCGGAGCGAAGCCAAGCTCTATCTTAAACTCCTCCGAAACGGCTATACCGATTTTGACCAAATTTGGCATGCTCATACATATTGCGAATCTCACATAATTGGTGACAAGCCTCAATAGGCTTGTCACCAATTATGTGAGATTCGAAGGAGGATAACGAAGGAGTTAGTGGCAATCCACTAACTCCTTCGTTAATCGATCTTGATAGGTAGCTACCTAACTATGTTACACTGAATGTTACATATTAATGTACCTGGTACATACAATATAATGTACTAGCTGATCGCCGCAGCTCCGCCCGCGTGATTTAGTTTACTCGTTCCCGGTTCCCGTGGGAGTGTTCCCCCGTGTTTTATCCCGGTAATGTGTATTACCGGGATAAAAAATAGCCTATGTTACTCAGGGTGAATGTAGCTTTCCAATGGTGAAAGAATTTTTAAAATCGGCACTGTAGTTTGAGTTTATTCATTACAAACATACACACAAAAATACAAATCTTTCCTCTTTATAAGTAATAGTAGTATAGATTATGCGGATTGAACTTAATGTAACAAAGTTGATGGTATTGATGTGTCCCGTGATAGGTCACTGGCTATAAATAAGTGTTATAGGGGAAAGGAAATTGTGAAATTCAGAAGGAAATATTTGTGTAGGTGTAAGTTGCTAATACGGAATTCCCCTTCGGGGATTAAGACGTGATTTGTGTGTGTATGTTATTTATAATATTACTAAGGAAGTAAGTCGATAGTAATCGAAAATTCTCTAGGTACTAAGATAATAAAAATTAACTGCATTGCATACACTTCAAACTTAATATTATTATTCTATTTGATCGAAAATATTACAAAATGGAATAGAATTGAATTTTAATGTAAGTAGGACGTATGTTAATATATACTCGTTATCTGTCATGCAGGTATATGAGTAGGTACTTGTAGGTATTTACAATTAACAACCTTGAATTAATTCAAGTAAATTCACGCACAATAGATGCGGGTTTTGTAAGAGCTCTAAATCTTAATAATTCATACATCATACATACTCGTATATAGACACCATAACACCTTTTCTCGTACAAAAATAAGCAGAGGTTTCATTTTACTAGTTATTTTGTTAGCCCCACCTGTGTTCCCATGTAAAAGCGCCCTGTGTCCTCATCACATAAAGTCTACTACTGGGTGGGATTCGAACCCACGATCTTTTCGTCCAGTAGTTTTCCTTGGCCATTAACCACTGCACCACATGGGCGATAATAAAAAAATAATTCTTGGGCTGGATTTGAACCAATGTCCGTTCCCTTTCTAACGAACGCTATATTATAGTCAGCTACGAGTACTGATATTACTCATAAGACATTTGTACCATTTTCGTTTTGTGTAAGAATAGCATATCAATACAACATAAACTTAAACGCATGATGCTCTGCTCCTATTAACTAGTCGTCGCGTGATGTTATTTAGCCTTTATAATGTTATGTTATTTACCTCTTTCAGCCGCAGCACGTCCTCCCTCGATGACAGCTAGTACAAGAATGATGAAAACTGCTTTCAGCGCCATCTTGTGTCAGCTGCTCGTACACTAGTCACACCATTACCACTAAACACTTTATTCACTAGTTATTCACTCCACTAACTTTAATTTTCTCTAAAACATATTTAGTCGTATTTTGTTCGGTCCTGAAAAGAAAGAAAATTAATATAAGTACATAAGTTTGTTTACAAAATTTAGTTAAATTATACCCAACTACCTACTTTATATAACGAAAACAGGCGAATTTCCTACCGCCTCGAATTAAAAAAAGCCTTTTCCGAACTTCAACGAATATTTCAAAACCTAAATTAGCAAAATTGGTTCAACCGATTTCGAGTTTTAGCGAGAAAACGAACAGCAATTTCATTTTTATTATCTAAGAAGATTATAAAAAGTATAAAACCCGAAAACAACTCTTGAACTTTAGTAGCACATAATGTGTCCTGAGCAGCCTGCAAAGTACAAGGTTTGATATCGACTAAGCAGTTTCGTTACGACCCAAACGAACAAAACTTTGCTCATTATAATATTTGAACGAGTCCATGTTTTTGTTTGAGAAATACACAAACTTTTGCAACATAATATTAATTTTTGTTTACCCTCTGAACCCAATGATATTTGTTATAATATTCTCATAAACATGAAGATATTTGTTTTCATAGTCTCTGAACCTAGTTGAAGCCTACTAATTTGATCTGAAGAACTCTTTCAAATCACCTTCTTTTTATTAAATATCAAAACGATACGCCTCATTAAATTTGGATGAAAAACTTAACAATGACGTCATTATTATGTAGCGTCACATCCGTAACTATTAATGATTCAATTGATGATTAAAAATAAATAAAATAAAGATAATAGGATTGAATACAATGTACTTTGGGATTCTTTATGTAGTAAATACATTTAAATTATTTATTTTAGTTGTAGGCATCTACCCTATTCTATGTTATTTAGTTTATTTTATAAAGTTAATACTATCAGGCGTTACTTTTCGGAAGTCCATAGTTAAATTAAATAAATCTAACTACTTTGCAATATTCCGCCACATGCAAATTACCCAACTCTCGTATTTATTCATGCACAAGTCCGCCCTCCAAACCCACTTAGGCAGAAAGAATAGATAAATTAAATAAATCTAACTACTTTGCAATATTCCGCCACATGCAAATTACCCAACTCTCGTATTTATTCATGCACAAGTCCGCCCTCCAAACCCACTTAGGCCGAAAGAATAGAGAAATAATTTTGAAAATAGAATAAATATGAGAGTTGTGTTATCGTGCAAAAAATAATAAAAACCTCGACACGTAGATACACGGCGACCGAATTCGGTCGCCGTGCGCCGAGCCATCGACATCTCCTGATGATGCCCCTGGTTGGGGGCGAAACACGTGTTTGACATTGTTTGCTTGTGGGTACTTACTAGTCCTCACCTCACAATTGTTTGACATTGTTTGCTTGTGGGTACTTACTAGTCCTCACCTCAAAATTGTTTGACATTGTTTGCTTGTGGGTACTTACTAGTCCTCACCTCACAATTGTTTGACATTGTTTGCTTGTGGGTACTTACTAGTCCTTACCTCAAAATTGTTTGACATTGTTTGCTTGTGGGTACTTACTAGTCCTCACCTCAAAATTGTTTGACATTGTTTGCTTGTGGGTACTTACTAGTCCTCACCTCACAATTGTTTGACATTGTTTGCTTGTGGGTACTTACTAGTCCTCACCTCAAAATTGTTTGACATTGTTTGCTTGTGGGTACTTACTAGTCCTCACCTCAAAATTGTTTGACATTGTTTGCTTGTGGGTACTTATTCGTCCTCACCTCACAATTGTTTGACATTGTTTGCTTGTGGGTACTTACTAGTCCTCACCTCACAATTGTTTGACATTGTTTGCTTGTGGGTACTTACTAGTCCTCACCTCAAAATTGTTTGACATTGTTTGCTTGTGGGTACTTACTAGTCCTCACCTCAAAATTGTTTGACATTGTTTGCTTGTGGGTACTTACTAGTCCTCACCTCACAATTGTTTGACATTATTTGCTTGTGGGTACTTACTAGTCCTCACCTCAAAATTGTTTGACATTGTTTGCTTGTGGGTACTTACTAGTCCTCACCTCACAATTGTTTGACATTGTTTGCTTGTGGGTACTTAAAATAAAATAAAATAACGTTTATTATCTTTGAAATTTTTAGAAAATTATTTAGATTTGTCAAAAGTTGGTGTGACTCTACCGAGGGTTCCAAAATGCAACGAGACTGAGAAGAGCCCTCAAGAAACTCAGTTCGGCTTTTTTCCAAAATATTTCATCTTAAATCTAATACAGAGTTATTTAGAAAGGAGCAATTCGTGTTACAACCAGGCAGTCTTGTCATCTAAGAAATCATTAATACTATAATAAGCTTTATGGCACAATTTACGTTTTATTAGTTTTTTAAATTTATTAACAGATAAATTTGCTATTTCGGTTGTCAATGTATTATACATTCGAATAAAGTTCCCCGCAAAAGAATTACTCACTTTATGAAGCCTAAATTTAGGAACAGCCAGTTTATCCTTATTTCTTAAGTTTAGATTATGATTATCACTATTTTTCACAAATTTGCTTTTGTTCTTGTGGGTATACAATAAAATTTCATAAATATACTGTGAATACACTGTAAGGATGTTAATATGCTTAAACTTATCTCTTAATGACTCCCGAGACCCCATTCCATAGATAGTCCGGACAGCCCTCTTGCCCTCTCTTTGCAACACAAAGATGCATTCAATATCGGCAGCGTTACCCCACAGTAGTATGCCATATGTCATGATACTGTGGAAGTAGCTGAAGTAGACAAGACGCGCCGTTTTAATGTCTGTAAGTTGTCGGATCTTTTTGACAGCATAGGCTGCTGAACTAAGCCTGGCCGAAATTTTCCCGATATGAGGCCCCCATTGCAATTTGGAGTCTAACGTTATGCCCAGAAAGACAGTGTCATCGACCAATTCTATTATATCATCCCTAACCTTAACACTGGTTTTAACAAGTCTTACATTAGGTAAGGTGAATCTTACACATTTAGTTTTATTTTCATTCAATAATAAATTATTAGCACAAAACCAGTGGACTATCCTAGAGAGGGCAATGTTTACATCGTCAAGTTCGCGCTGTCCACGTTTAACTTTAAATATTAAAGAAGTGTCATCAGCAAACAAAACTACCTCGTGGTCGTCTCTTATGAGGTGAGGGAGATCATTAATATATACTAGAAAAAGAAAAGGTCCCAAAATTGAACCCTGCGGTACCCCCATTGCTACAGGAGAACCAGGTGACTGTTTACCATTGATCACTACTTTCTGGACCCTATCACTTAAGTAAGAATTGACGAAATTCAAGGCCGTCCCCCGGATTCCGTAATGATCAAGTTTCTTAATTAAAGTCTGGTGTTGAACGCAATCGAAGGCCTTAGATAAGTCACAGAATACACCATAAGCATCATATGACTCATCCCAGGCCCTGTATATACACTCTAATAATTTAATTCCGGCATCAGTGGTGGACCGACCACGAGTGAAACCGAATTGTTTTGTATGTAAAAGTTTATTAACGTTAAAGTGATTTTGCATTTGATTAAGCATAATTTTTTCAAAAATTTTACGAAATAAGGTAGTACAGAAATGGGACGGAAATTGGACGTATCTGAAGTACTACCCGATTTAAACAGGGGAATTAGTTTACTAGATTTCATTAAATCAGGGAACACACCACTATCAACACAATTATTAAATATTATTACTAGTTCAGGAGCAACCATTTCAATAAAAGAATTTACTAAATACACAGAGATGACCCAGAGGTCAGCTGTTTTCTTGATATTTAAAGATTTAAAAGTTTTTAAGATGGTGTTTATGTTAACTTTACTAAATTTAAATATAACGTTACAACAAGGAACGTTTGCTTTTAACAAAGATTCTGCAATGGGGGTTGAAGAGCCTAGGGTTTTTGTCAAATCTACAGGAATTCGGGAGAAAAAATTTTCAAATTCGTTAGCAACCTCGAAGTCTGATGTTTTTATTTTACCATTTATATTAAGTTTAAAATTATTATCATTTAATTTTTGTTGACCTCTTTCCGCGTTTATAATTTTCCAAGTAGATTTAACTTTGTCTGCACGATTGAGAATTTTATCACTTATATATTTTGATTTAGCTGCTAAACAATCTGCTTTAAACTTTTTTGAATAAGTTTTAACATAATCTAGAAATTCAACTGATCTATTAAGCTGTCTTTCTGAGTATAGTTCATAATCAGAAAATATTTTATACATTACATTAGGATCTAAGGCAGTGTCTAAGAATGGAATTTTATTGCAAAGTCCAACCCTCATACGTTCCAAGCGGTCACCAGTTATTGGTCTACATAATATTTTATGTTTTATAACTTTTTCTTTAGTGTCAAAATTGTTTGACATTGTTTGCTTGTGGGTACTTACTAGTCCTCACCTCAAAATTGTTTGAAATTGTTTGCTTGTGGGTACTTACTAGTCCTCACCTCACAATTGTTTGACATTGTTTGCTTGTGGGTACTTACTAGTCCTCACCTCAAAATTGTTTGACATTGTTTGCTTGTGGGTACTTACTAGTCCTCACCTCACAATTGTTTGACATTGTTTGCTTGTGGGTACTTACTAGTCCTCACCTCACAATTGTTTGACATTGTTTGCTTGTGGGTACTTACTAGTCCTCACCTCGAAAATTGTTTGACATTGTTTGCTTGTGGGTACTTACTAGTCCTCACCTCAAAATTGTTTGACATTGTTTGCTTGTGGGTACTTACTAGTCCTCACCTCAAAATTATTTGACATTGTTTGCTTGTGGGTACTTACTAGTCCTCACCTCAAAATTGTTTGACATTGTTTGCTTGTGGGTACTTACTAGTCCTCACCTCAAAATTGTTTGACATTGTTTGCTTGTGGGTACTTACTAGTCCTCACCTCACAATCCAATGTAATTTGTTTTTTAAACTTACTGTGACCATTTGATGCCACTATTGTATAAAATAAATAAATTTGCATGTCTATAATATAAATAATAGCACTATGAAATTATATTGTACAACACTGCATTCCACCTGTTTTATGCGAATAGATGATTACTTACTTACTTACTATTATTTAATATTGTTTAACAGTCAGATAAACTTAGTTGATATTTTTACAAAATAATTATACTCGACGTGACGTGATTCTATGAATGTATTTGATTTATATGTAAGTAAGTCAGTTGATTCAAAATGCTAGTCTCTTAAGTTAGTCTATGAAGTGCGAACAGCTTCATTTCATTTACTCTTAACACTCACTCGTATGAAATGAATTTATGTGAATGTGTTGTAGTGGGTGGGCGGTTTTAAAAATTACATTCTGTCGGTACATCTCGACAGAGACAAACGTGGAATATAAATGAGTGTTAATTAATATTAAAAGTTGTTGGAATATACCTACTTATGAAGGTCATTTGAATATACCTTGTTATTACGAACTGAGCAGTTTTAATTTACCTGAGCCTGGATTGTGAGAGTTTTTCACAATACAAATACAATAAATAAATTACAAATGAGAGTTTCATGTTGTGAAAGATGTTCCGAGAGTCCTTTCAATACTTTTTGTTTTAGTTGCCAAATACTACAAAAATAAATTTTAACAAGTCTTGTTTAAGACAAATATCCAGTTTACTGAAACTAAGCAAATTATAATAAGTCAAGTATCTTAATAATTCGCTCTTGATTGAGCTTTAAATTGGCACGATTTTCTATCTTAATAATTTTAGAGACTCAATTCAAATTTCTTCAAAGTAAACGCTATAACTTCAATTACAAAATTGAACTTTGAATAGCAAACTATGATTAACAAGAAAGTTTGCTATTTTCTTATATTTCAATAAGTTCTAAGAGTGATTTGGTGCCAATTAGGAAAGATTATTAATTTGCTTAAAATTTTCTTGATAATTTTAGTGTCTATTATACTATTTTACTAGCGGACGACCGCGGCTTCGACTGCTTGACAAATTATATAAGTACTCAAAAACCTTCCTCAATAACCACTCTACCCATTGGTGAAAACCGCATCAAAATCCGTTGCGTAGTTTTAAAGATCTAAGCATTCATACGGACGGTAGTGATATATAATTTCAGTAGGTTAAAATTAATATCTACCGGTAGTCTACTATTATATATTAGATCAATGATGAAAACTGATAATTTTTAAAGCCTTCTCCGACAAATGGAGTAGGTATTCAACAGAACAAGAATTTTCTAATTGAAACCAGCAGTTCTTGTCATTAATGCGTTCAAACAAACAAACTCTTCAGTTTATAGTACAGATATATACTTGTACTTCACGAAAGTGTCACTCTAGTAGAGTAAAAAGGCTGTGTGTACAATACATGTGTGTGTAAAACAGGTCACATAAACGTTCACGCAAACAAACTCAAGCAAATGCAAAACTCAGCTTACGCCATTTTACTTATACTACGAGTATTATATATTCTGTGGTATAGATTTGATTGAAATTGAGATAGTTATAAATTATACTAGCTCAAACCGCTCGTCTTGCTATGGACATCCTCTGTGAGAGAGAAGCTTAGGATATAATCCAAGCTGCGTTGGCGTAGAGCGATTAGTGAAGCACCCAACCATAGAAACAATAAATCATAGGAGAGGTATCTTTGATACAATATCTACTTAGAGATATAGACTTTTTGAAAAAGGAATAGATTATAAAATATCAACATTTCCTGGGCCTAGTGATCCTAACCTGGTCACAGACAGACAAGGATCTGGCAAGTATATCAATAGTGTTCCGGGTTAGAGACGTGGTCTACTTAAAAACCTTGATTTGACCACAATTTTATTATGGTCAGTTAAGAGCTACCATAAACGGTCCAAACCGAGAAAGATCCAAACCACGAAAGGGCCCAACCGAGAAAGAGCCTAATCGTGATCTGCGCAACACTTTGAGAATCAGCGGGTGTTTTATTGGCAGGCCGAAACTCGAACGGGCCCAATCCGTCCTCAACCAAATAAGTTAAAAATATTATGATATGAGGTCCTAATGAGCCTAAAGAGAACAAGTCATCTTCACTTACACGTGGAGCACCTGCGGATAAACAGACGATGATTTGGCAAATATAAGGCGAGCCGTTTCCTACTACGTTGGAGCTCAAAAAGCTACTGGCGAAATGTGGACGTAATAAGCCCTTCGGGAATAAAGACGTGTTGTGTGTCTGTCTTTCGGTAACTACTTTTCGTTATGACATATGATAAGTAACTACATAAATTTTCTTTTTACTCAAGTGTAGTTTAGAAGAAATGACAACAATTGTTGGCTCTTGTTTGTCTCAAATTGAAAACTACCATCATGAAGTTGTTTCGTATCGTTTGTATTTTATGCTCTGTTTAGGTTTCGAGATAGTGGACTATTTTCAGTGGCAGGGTGCCAGGGGTTCTTCTTAGGGATTACAAGCTTCAATCATTTCAATCAGGTCTAGTTGCTGGACTTAGATTTCGTGGCTTCGAAACCACTGCTACTGCTAGTAAATTTATTAAAAGTAGCGTATTTTGGATAATATATGCATAATAATTTACGACAAGTTAAAATTAATTTTGTTATCTAGGTAATTAGGCTAAAACACTGTCTCTTTGGCTGTGGTATCACAGCAGCCGAATAGGTGGAATTTTCATTTTAAAAGGCTTTATAACTACTTAACTGATTTTTAAAATTCTTTCACTGATAGGTAGCTACATTATCCCTGGGTAGCATAGGATATTTATCTCGGTAATGTTATCCCACGGAAATCAAGAACGAGTAAACTATATCGCACAGGCAGAGCTGAAGTAATAAGTTAGTTAACGATTTTGGAAGATCTACAGCTCATTTCCGAGGTAATATAGCTACTCACTCACATAATATGTAGTAGTATTTTATTTTTTAAATTAATCCTATTTAGGTCTTTAATAGTTATTTAAAAGAAAAGAATAAAGGGACGTG
Source organism: Nudaria mundana (assembly GCA_963556515.1). NCBI lineage: Eukaryota > Metazoa > Arthropoda > Insecta > Lepidoptera > Erebidae > Nudaria > Nudaria mundana. The sequence continues at coordinate 13,727,750 of OY748312.1, forward strand.
CGACATACACCACGCATCATTACATCTCAACAGGATCTGGCCTATACGACTTGTATGGTAACGAAAACACTGGTCATTCACCACGCTGTACGCGTCACCGCGCCAGATTCGCGTGTTCTCATGCTATCCCACGCGTACGACGCTGTCACACACGTTTAAAGTGTCATAGCGCGTAGATAACGTAAACGTCAGACGTCGTAAGATGTAGGACCAGTGTGTTTTAAGCTTTATCCAGACATCTAACGAGGCCAAGGTCAGTTCACATAATGAAGAAAAGTAAATAAATGAAACATATGATGGAACACTATTGTATTGTGAAAGGTCACGGTACAGTGTCTGAAGTGATACGGTTGTTCCGATATCGTGTTCGCGGGAGAGTTATTTCTAGACGTGTCTTTCTCATGTAGGACAAGGCAGTTTATTGGGTAAATTTATTGATATCTATTCAAACATAAATAATAATGTTTGGTAGACGAGTGCTTACTGTAAAGATTTGTAATAACATGTTTCAGTAGAGCATCAATACTTAATATAATAAAGAGATAGATTACTGAACATCTTTGTAGTATATTTCGTTCACATATTGAACAAAACTATACTTTTTCCTAAGTTTTGCCTTAATTATAACATAGTCCAAGTGCCACAGCCAAAAAAGTAGGTTCGTAATGCAATCTTCTTGCCTGTGGATTTTTTTTTGGAATATGTTCAGGGGTGTCCCTCGAATGTAAATCCATGTGTGCCATCTTGAAAAACATGTTTTATCTAATAACTTCATCGCATCGCAAAAAGAAACCGGCGCTTGGCCTATAGTACCTATAAAACAAAGTCGCTTCCGTTACTTAGACTACTTAGATCTTTAAAACTACGTGACGGATTTTGATACAGTTTGCATCAATGGATACAGTGGTTCTCGAGGAAGGTTTTTGTGTATATATAAATTGTCAAGAGCGTGACGCCACCTGCGTTCACTAGTTCATGTATAAGTAATGATATTAATAATTTTTATTTTTTTATTTATTTATTTCAGGGAACAAATAGAAAAGTTACAGTTGGTATAAACTTATTCTACGGCCCATAGATAAATACCTTAAAACTAAGAATACACATTGATAATACAACATTTATATTAGTGATAGAATCTTAAGACTATTGTTAGTAAACACTTCACTATCGCACTTCGGTCTTTTTGTGTACCGGTGGTAACGATCAGCGGAAGTGACGGAACACCACGCCCTGTGGCCAGAAGTTTTCCTCCATGACGAGGCTCAGTCTAGTGTTGGGCACTCGCACCACGAACGACAGGAAACTGACTGACTAATAATGCCACTAATTTCTTTATTCACTGACCTGTTTCGCCTCATGGCATTATCAGAGTAAGTCGGAAGAGCAAATGTAAAAAAAGAGAGAAAAGGGGTCATTTAAATAAATACCTTTTAGGCTTTAGTAAGTTCTTATCTTCTTCTCTAACAATACCTTCTACGCATTAGCTATTAAAAGTAGCGACTTACAAACGCTAAGTCAAAAAAAAAACTAATAATTACCATGTGGGTACACTTCGCGTGGTCACTCACACAAATGCAAAGCTCCGCTTATCCCTCGAGAACTGTACATCGCAAAGTACTTAACTCTGTCAAACTTATTTTTGCTTCTACATTCAGTAATACTGCCAAATTCGCAGGGCAATAGATAAAGTGACCTGGCAATCAAAACTCCCTGTCACGCTTTTCTAATCGCCAGTCCAATTGATAAGTCCAAGATACAATCAACATAGTTAAAACTATCTTCAAAATACCAAATAGTTTTCGTCAATATTGGAACGCAACATTGTTTATAAATACTTGCATCACACGCTGTGCTGAAATAACTGGAGTACAGACCTGGGTGTATTTTCGTACGGACAGACAGGCGAATATCGTTTTGATATGATAGCTACATTCTAATCTCATAGCTCGTGAAATTTGTATTTTGAACCATATCTAAAAGGCGCGAGGCCTATAAGTTAACCTTATCGGTCGATTAACTGATGAGGCAAATAAAAAAGTTCCCAATTTTCAGCAATATATATGCCGTCCATTTCTGTCGAAAGTTGGCCATATAATATGAATCTGGTTACTCTTTTAGGGTACTCAAAAGAGTCCGAGACAGCTCGTTCATCAAAATGTGTACGACATAGATAAATGTAGCAAAATAAAACCAACTTCAAATACCGGAGTGGGACCATATAATTGACGGAATGAGACCAAATTGATATTATAATGGGACTACATGAGAAGCAGTAGCTTTCAATAAAACCCAGTTGCAAGTTATGAGGTAAGAAACGTATAAGAAAAGTACAGTCGAAATCAAAACTTCCTCTATTAATTTAGTATTTCGGAGTTTGGGAGTTTTTCTATGTTTAATAAGAGTATTTTACAAGTAGATATTATGTTGTTACAGTTACCTAGTTCAACTCAACTTAGTTAGAGAGTAGATAACATTGTGTTCAATAGTCCTAACATAATAAAGGAGTAACTTTAGTATCTGTGCAACTCAATGATACAATAATTAAACGAGTTGCTGAGAGTACTTTGTGTTCAAACTTCATTGATATGCAGAAGAAAGAGAGTTGGTGATAGTACGGACCCCTGCGGTACCCCGGCATTCACTTGCAAGAACCGAGAAGCCTGGCCATCGCAGAGGACCCGCACTCGGCGCTCGTTTAAAAAGCTGGCAATCCAGCTGCACAGTTGAGGAGGTAGACCATATGACGGAAGCTTGGAAAGGAGCGAAGCATGCCAGACCCTATCGAAGGCTTTGGCGATGTCCAGGCTAATAGCCAAGGACTCGCCGTGCCTTTCCATAGCCCCACCCCAGACATGCGTTACGAATGCCAGAAGATCACCCGTTGATCGCTTTGGCCTGAAGCCGTATTATCGATCATTGATTAGCGAGTGATCCTCTAGGAATTGCATGAGCTGCTTATTTACAAGGAGCTCAAGCACCTTGCAAATGACTGAGCATTAGCTATTAAAAGTAGCGACTTACAAACGCTAAGTCAAAAAAAAAACTAGTAATTACCATGTGGGTACACTTCGCGTGGTCACTCACACAAATGCAAAGCTCCGCTTATCCCTCGAGAACTGTACATCGCAAAGTACTTAACTCTGTCAAACTTATTTTTGCTTCTACATTCAGTAATACTGCCAAATTCGCAGGGCAATAGATAAAGTGACCTGGCAATCAAAACTCCCTGTCACGCTTTTCTAATCGCCAGTCCAATTGATAAGTCCAAGATACAATCAACATAGTTAAAACTATCTTCAAAATACCAAATAGTTTTCGTCAATATTGGAACGCAACATTGTTTATAAATACTTGCATCACACGCTGTGCTGAAATAACTGGAGTACAGACCTGGGTGTATTTTCGTACGGACAGACAGGCGAATATCGTTTTGATATGATAGCTACATTCTAATCTCATAGCTCGTGAAATTTGTATTTTGAACCATATCTAAAAGGCGCGAGGCCTATAAGTTAACCTTATCGGTCGATTAACTGATGAGGCAAATAAAAAAGTTCCCAATTTTCAGCAATATATATGCCGTCCATTTCTGTCGAAAGTTGGCCATATAATATGAATCTGGTTACTCTTTTAGGGTACTCAAAAGAGTCCGAGACAGCTCGTTCATCAAAATGTGTACGACATAGATAAATGTAGCAAAATAAAACCAACTTCAAATACCGGAGTGGGACCATATAATTGACGGAATGAGACCAAATTGATATTATAATGGGACTACATGAGAAGCAGTAGCTTTCAATAAAACCCAGTTGCAAGTTATGAGGTAAGAAACGTATAAGAAAAGTACAGTCGAAATCAAAACTTCCTCTATTAATTTAGTATTTCGGAGTTTGGGAGTTTTTCTATGTTTAATAAGAGTATTTTACAAGTAGATATTATGTTGTTACAGTTACCTAGTTCAACTCAACTTAGTTAGAGAGTAGATAAAATTGTGTTCAATAGTCCTAACATAATAAAGGAGTAACTTTAGTATCTGTGCAACTCAATGATACAATAATTAAACGAGTTGCTGAGAGTACTTTGTGTTCAAACTTCGACGCCGATAGTTCTAAAGTTCCTGTACTATTGTTACATCACTAGTCGGACAATTATCCACTTTACAAAGAGTGTTTTTCTTCAAATGTTGAATAAAATCCTAGCTAGGTATTAAGCTAATACCTAAAACAAATTAACACAGGCCCCGAAGCTTAAAACGCCGCCAACAATTGAGATAAATACTAAGAAAGGGAGCTAACAGGGGGAATGCTCTGACCAACGCTAACCTTAATAGCGCGATCTAGAAATTATGAATATGTTCGAAAATTCGATGTTGTCGGTATTGGTCATCGTTAAGCTCAGTGGTCAGAGCATTGCCCCTGTTAGGGAAAAGCCGTGGGTGGGCCTGCCGATGACATCAGTTTTTGTGATTTATTTATAATTTCTTTCTTAATTGAGATACAATCTAGCCTTCCCAATCATCGTGCTAAATTTCATCAAGTTCAACCTATTCAGTTTAAAGTAATACACGAATGAAAATATTTTAGTAAAACAATGGAAAATTTTATGTTAAATTTAGATAATTGCAATCATTTCGCTAACTAGAAGACATGTTAAACGTCGACATATGTTTCACTTACTCACGAGGCATTATCACTTTCACCAGGTAACGCCTGATTCCATTCAGTATTTTAGTTTATTTATTTTTATTTATTTATATTTGGTTCGCCAAATTGACGCCGCCCGCCTGGTGGTAAGTCGTGACGACGTCTAGCGATTGTGGGCCACTCTCACAGCACACATTACTATTGAGAGTGGCCCTCAACTTGACGACCTACTGATGTGCCTCTTCACGCTCCGTTTAAAGAACCCAGGGTTATATGTGGGAGGAAACACGTGCACAGGCAGGGCGTTCCAGGCCACTATCGTTCGGCAGAGTAACGAACGTTTAAAACGTTCGGTTCTCGCGAACATGCTATCCACTGTGTGGGGGTGGCATCTCTGCCCGGCACGAGTCGTTCGGGATCGGAAGGAAGAGGGTGGGATCAGATTGAAGAGCTCTTCAGAACACTCGCCGTGGTAAATACGGTAGAATGCGGCCAAGGAAGCTATTGTTCGGCGCTGAACTAGCGGCTCAAGGCATCCCGTTACCTCCGGACAATCTATAATACGGATAGCCCGTCGCTGCATAGCGTCGAGAGCGTCCAGCAGATACTTCGCGGAGCCGTCCCAGAGGTGAGAGCAGTATTCGACGCAGGGTCTAATCTGCGTCTTGTACAGCAGACGCCTCTGGTCCGGTGTAAAGAATTTCTTTACCTTATTCAGTATTCCTAGTTTCCGCGAAGCTAGCCCTATACATCTTTCGATGTAGTTTTTATTATTGAGCTCTCGACGAACGTCTATGCCAAGGATATGAAGGTTGTCCTTCATTGGTAATAATGCATTCTGAAGAGAGGGTAGGGGAAGGAAACGGGATTTCTTCGCTGTAAATGCACACGCCTGTGTTTTGCGGGCGTTGAACTCGACCAGGTTCTCGGTACCCCATTGAGAGATACTGTCGAGGTTACGGTCGAGATCAGCCACGAGTCGTCGTCTCTCCTCCTCAATCTCAGATCGCCCCGCCGTCGGACGAACCGAGTAACTCCCGTGCAGTGTGCTGTCATCTGCATAGCAATGAATGTTCCCGAGGGATAGCATATCATTGATATGCAGAAGAAAGAGAGTTGGTGATAGTACGGACCCCTGCGGTACCCCGGCATTCACTTGCAAGAACCGAGAAGCCTGGCCATCGCAGAGGACCCGCACTCGGCGCTCGTTTAAAAAGCTGGCAATCCAGCTGCACAGTTGAGGAGGTAGACCATATGACGGAAGCTTGGAAAGGAGCGAAGCATGCCAGACCCTATCGAAGGCTTTGGCGATGTCCAGGCTAATAGCCAAGGACTCGCCGTGCCTTTCCATAGCCCCACCCCAGACATGCGTTACGAATGCCAGAAGATCACCCGTTGATCGCTTTGGCCTGAAGCCGTATTATCGATCATTGATTAGCGAGTGATCCTCTAGGAATTGCATGAGCTGCTTATTTACAAGGAGCTCAAGCACCTTGCAAATGACTGAGGTGACAGCTATGGGTCGATAGTTGCCTGGATCGGACCGATCCCCTTTCTTGGGGATCGGTTGTACGTTCGCCTCCTTCCAGACCTCCGGCACGAGCCCTGAAGAGTATGACAGGCGGTACAGACGCGTTAATACTGGAGCCAACTCAGCTGCACATTTTCGTAGCACCACCGCCGGAATGCCGTCAGGGCCACTGGCTTTCCGCGTGTCGAGTGACCGCAGCACTGCCCGTACATCACATTGCCTGATAACAATATCAGGCATTGTGTAGCCACAGTTGGCGATTGCGGGGGGCTGCAGGCCACGGTCGTCGACCCGGGAATTAGCCGCAAAGAGGTCTGCGAGCATATCCGCTTTCTCTTGGGCTTTGTAGATTGTACGGCTTTGGCCAGTTGCCAGAATCCACGGCTGCCCGTGGGATGGGAAGTGAGCTCTTGACCAAGCCGCGCGACGCGCTGGGCATCCGCTCTCTTAAAGGCCCTCTTACTCGATTTTGTGGCCCGGTTGTACGCTGCTTTGAGGGCCCACGTTTGGGTCGCGCACAGCCCGGGCCCTGATCCAGGCGCGATATACCGACTGTTTTTGTCGAACAGCTTTGGCACAATCTCGCCCGAACCAGGGACGGGCTCTGCGGATACTGGCGACATCAGTGAAAGGGATGTAATAATCCATCCCTAAACTGATCTCGCCAGCAATAGCAGAAGCACTATCCGAAGGAGCCTTTCATACAAAGCAGCGCTGGCTCCAGGGGACGGACGCATAATAATCGCGTAGACCGTCCCAATCCGCTGACGAGTAGTGCCATAGTCGTCGTGACGTTTGTACAGGACGTGCAGGAGGTGACACCTCCATGCCAGCGTGAACAACACAGTGGTCGGAACTACCCAGTGGGGCTCCTACCGAAACACTGTACTGGGCTGGGCGACTCGTCAGCAGTAGATCCAGCAGAGCGGGCGCGTGATCTGACCTGTCTGGTATCCGGGTGATCCCGCATACCATCTGGGTCAGACCGTGGGAGAGAGCGAACGCATGGGCGGCTCTACCCGCATGATCAGTCTTGAGGGACCCCAGTCATTCAATGTGATGGCCATTGAAGTCCCCCAGAAATACTAGGTCAGCGTTCGGGAACCGCACCTGCACTTCATCAGCCGTCTCGCTGAGGTACTGGAAGAGCTTTGTTGTCTCAGAATTCCCTGTGTGGGATCGGTAGACGCACACGTAGATCTGGCTCATAGAGCCATGGTCTACGTGCAGCCAAAGGACGGAATTGGAGGGGTTCTCTAGGCAGCGCAACCGGCGGCAGCAAACATCCACCCTAATGAACACGCACACCCCGGCTTTGTCTCGAAATTGTTCCTCGATGACATAGCCGGGGTAACACAGGTAAGACGTGTCGTCAGGGCGGCGTATTTGTGTCTCCGTGAGGAACATCACAGCGTGCCGTGCCGTCTCAAGGTGGTGGTGGACGGCATCGAGGTTCGCATGGAGTCCACGGACGTTAGTGAACTCCAACTCGAAATGTGAAGTGGTGGGGTTTCCTAGGGCCGCTGTGTAACGTTTATTTCTTTTTTGTTGCACTGCCATTGTAGATTTTGAAGAAGAAGAAGCGTGAAGACAGGGCAACATTTGGTGCAGCAGTAAGTGACAAAGCGCAGGGGCTAGCTTTGTCTAGAACCGTGTGTTTAGGTCGGAGCCGACTCGCCGGACGGAAGGGCTCCCAAACCCCCCTGATGCAAGGCCGCCGCTACCCACACCGGTTACCACCCGGAGCGGCGATCCCACATCAGGATTATGTGCAACATGTGGGGCAGCCTCCTGGGGTGGTTGGCCCCAGGTGGGCCCCATGACTGTGTTGCGGGCGGCCGCGGCAACGCCGTTGCTAAGGGTCTCCCTGGCCGGCGAATCGACCCACACCACCCACACTAGACTCCGTTTCGCCCCCACTGGTCCCATGCCTGCTGCACCATACATCGCCCCGGGCCCGGCGGTGCAGCTGCTGAACCCCTAACGCAACCCAGCCTGGGCTGGGTTACTTGGGGGGCTTTAGCACAGCTGCACGGTGGTACCCCCCCGGACCAACACTGTTGTATCACCTGGTACCCACGTAGGGGCCGAAGCCACTCCATAAGTACCGTAAATTAACGAGCCTCGTCCGTTTATCAGCAGGTGCGCCACTAGCAGGTGAGGTCGCTGGGGCCCTAAAGATGTTGGTAGAGCCCCTTTGCACCCACGTATTTTTTTGTAAAATATTCCAAACTTAAACTGACATTCTCTGAAACATAAGAAATCTTCAAACAGAACAGTACATCTGCATAAGCGGTATCTCGAGCACATAGATGTTTACCTGCGTCGATCTGTCTCAGCATCACGCCTTGCTCTAGTCGCTCGAGTTGCTCGACTCAGCCTGATCACGAGCTCACGACAATGTCTCAATACCTCTGTATGAATACCACTGTAGGTTTTGTGTGCTACAAGTTACGAGAGAATTGATTTGACGTTTATTAGTTTGAAGAATTCTTGTGTTGGTGTGGTGTTGGTCTTGCGACGTGAGCTTTCTTGGAGGTCTGTCGTTTCTAGCTCTAGGCTGCACTTGTATCTTAGTTTGATAAGTTAATATACACCGTGGAAGTACCACTACAAAATAAAAAAATTGGGTTCAGTTTCGATAATAGGACCGATTTATCACTTTGAAAAACAAACACAAATTTTTCACAAAAATCTTAAAATTGATGTAGTCTGTAGACATCAAATGAGTATTCGTGGTAGCTCACTGCCTTAAAAAATCTTCCTAGTGCTATCCAGAGGCGCTCGGCAATAGACGTAGGCTGCAGCAACATCGGGCCGCGAAATTAAAAAAAAAGAAACTAAATCAATTAAAAGATTTTTATAGAAACATCATTTTTCAAAGTAATAATACTTCCAGTTGGTTTTGTTATAGAAACTGAGTCCAAAATATATATTTTTAAACGGTGGTACTTTCACAGTGTATAGACTTTACTAGTGACTCCAATTTAACTAGAAAACTAAGTATACCTACTAAGCTACTAAGGTTTACAGTACTCAATTAAATAATATAAAGACCAGCAAAGTGAGTGGTAGTAAGCTTTTTTCTACTATGAGATCCGAAGTTCTTAATTATTAGAATGGGAATAATCAAACACAGCAATGAGTATTTAATCTTGCAGTACCTACCCGATATTATACTTGTATGATCTGGTGTTCTAATTCCGTTATTCATTATTAACTTTGGAAATATACTCGAGATATTTACCATCTATTATTTTGCTGTCGAGTTTCCGATATTTCGGCACTATTGCAAGTGCCATGGTCACGGAGGAACTGTCAGTACATCGCGAAATAGTTTTAAGGTAAACCGTATCGGTCTACCCTCCTCACTCGTTTTTGTCGCGCACCACTACTATTGTTCGCACTGTTCTCACTATCAACTTGAACACGATCACGGCACACAATACTCACGGTATCCACTCGCGGTTTTTGTATAGGCTGTTGTTTATTTAAAAAAATACATGGTAAATATCCCGAATATATTTCCAAAGTTTATAATAATAACGACCATGGCAGTTTAAATAACTATATCCGTTATACATGTTACAATCTCTAATGATGTCACGAAGTGAAACCGGTCAGTAAATACGAGTAAAACAGTAGTATAAAAGCATATAATCTGTTTTTTTTCAATGTCTTATAACTTGGACCATACATCTCCACAAAGGAGTCAATATCACCGTATATCTTCGTTCGTCACGCAATCACAAACACGAGGTTTGTCATCGCTTTGATACTCGTACACAAACAGACAGACACTGTCACAGGTGTTATTGAATGTTTTGCATGCGTTTGAGCGAAACAACCAATATTGAAGTGTAGAATATCTGTATTAGGTTACTGCTAGTTTCCGGAGATTACAGCACACTTAATTAGCTAATAAAAGCTGCTTTGTTGACCGAGCGAAGCGTCTCAGTTTCAACTCGAAAACTGGCCGATTTGGCGTTGTTTGTCTGTATGTATGTATGTGTGTCAGTGCCGGTCTACAGGCCGCATGTTTCAGCCGATTTTCATGAAATTTGGCACAAGTGTTTTTTGTTACAAGGCGCAACTTTTGTCGAAGGGATTTTTCGATTGGGGGGAAAATGGAGGAGAAATGGGGGGAAAATGCGAAAATAACGCGAGGTCATTCGCAGAACTACTAGTTATGGTGTGCTTTAAAATTTCACCACAGTGCTGATTTAGTTATGTATAGTTGTATACTCTGTGTCATTAGGTAGTTAGTTAAAGGTAAACAATATAAAATTACGTCAAAAATAGACACAAAAACCGACTTCTAAATACCGCAATGGGACCAAACTGAAATGGGACCTCAAGGAAAACAGTAGCTTTCAATTAAAAAAAAAACTAAATCGGTTCTCCCAGTCGAAATATATAAGGTAACAAACACTGTCACGAGTGACCGACTTAGAGAAATGTCAATTAAAAGTACCGCAGAGCAGCTATTGAGCAGCTTTCCAAATTAGCGTTATCATAATCATCACTTATGTATTATTATTCTCTTTATTAAAACTTAACACATATTGATTACCTACATTTTTATTATAAAAAAATACATTTAAAAGTATAAAAAACAGTAACCCACCGGTATCGAGGGACCAAGCTACCGGCGGTTAGGATTCCAGAGACAGGAACTTCCGCACAAAACGGGCCGTATTCAACAGAACCGGCTTTTTGCATTAAGCCCTTGATCCAGCTGCCTAACGCGAGCCTCTGTAGGTGGATGTCGAGGCTCTTGGCTATTAGACCATGTGCAGATACGACTATCGGAACAATAATCGCCGAATCCACATCCCACATGTCGACAATCTCGTGAGCAAGGTCCAAATATTTAATTTATTTATCTTTTTCTGCTTTCTCGAGATTCTCGTCATGTGACACAGTGATATCAACAATTACTGTAAGGCGCTTTAATTAAACAGACCTGATATAGTGATAATGGATCTTATCACTATATCAGGTCTGTTAGCTATAACAGTCCTATCGGTGATAATAGATCGATCCCAATACAATGTGACATGACCGTTTTCAAGAACTGGGTCGGGCACATACTTGTAATAAGGTACCTCCACGTCGACAAGGTTATACCTTAGAGCAAGTTGCTGGTGGATAATTCTGGCTACTTGGTTGTGTCTGTGCAAATCGCCTGCACACTCTAGTTTAAAATAATAAATTTATCAACCGGCGGGTTTACCGAACCGAACTGATGCTTTCCTCTAAAAACATAATGTTCAATTTACCCTGCATGAAACTATTAGCTAGTATTTTATTTTGTGATTCTATTACATACCTACATTACCTACTTATTGTACCCACTTTATTTATTTGTGTGTACTTCTGGTTTACTGGTACAAAACAGATAGTAAAATGTATTTAAGTACCTTTTTGTATAATTAAATAAAAATAAAAAAAGTACCATTCGCAGGACGAGAACTACCAGAGATAATATGCCTCAAAGATTCTCCGAGACGATGACATTCCCGATAAATGTCAATCGTACCATCTTTTGCAATTTATCTCCGATAGTTATTCGTCATCACGACTACGTCAGTAATTGCACAGATGAAACCCGATACCGATGCTGTTGAATCAACATCGGGCCCATTTAGAGCCGGATAAAATCGACCATGCAGTTCCTTGCTCTTCCATATTTCCTTGCGATCAGATACACCTAATATTACAGGTTTGCGCCAGTTCTCTTTCGCAAGGGAGAGCGGGGTCACTCCGTTTTCTATTGCCACAACATCTCGATGCACATCCACGTCGATCTGCAGGAAATACTCTCTAAGGTTATGATCTCACGGTTATGGAGAGTCTTGGCATTTAAAAATCCTCGACCCCTACATTTTCGTGGTATATACAACCTCATTACTGACTAACGTGGGTGGTGCATTCGATATGAAGTCAATAGACAACTTACTTTCCTATCCAGAGCTTCTAATTCCGTCTGAGTCCATCTAAGTATGCCAAAAGAGTTTACTAAGACTGGCATGGCCTAGCCGTTGACAGCACGCACCTTGTTACCGCCTGACAAAAGACTTTTCAGTACTTTTTTCAGGAGGCCAAAGAAACGATCCTGCAACGTCTGTTTCATGGCAGTCTCAGCAATATACAGAGCTTGGGACATACTTAGATATTTGTAGGTTTCTGTTGCGGAGAGCGACCCAAATCGTGTGAAATCCGAAAGATTGACTCTTTGAGATTCCACAATCCCGCCCCTTTTCACATGCATGACCACACACTTATCTACCCCAAACTCCATACTGATAGCCTTACTAAAAGTTTCAGTAACTTTTAGTAAAGCCATCAATTCGGGGCCATTAAGGGCAAATAACTTTAAGTCATCCATGTTAAAAAGGTGGGATAAAATTTATTATTTATATTATTATAAAACAAAGTCGCGTATGTTCGAGATAATATCAAAAACTACTGCAATGATTTTCATGCGGTTTTCACCAATGGATAGAGAGCACTCCATCCATTTACATATAATTTGTCAATCGGGCGAAGCCGGGGACGTCCGCTAGTATAATATAAGTGACAGTGGCAGAGCACGTCAACTGCCATGTTTTTATGTTAAATTTTAGATAACTACCTTAAGAAACAGAGTATATTTAGATTCAACATGATTTTACAGAATTACAGGTGTCTTAAGCCTTAAGTATTGTACATAGTTAGATACCTTGTATGGAACAATAGGAACGTGGTTAAGTAGGGATTGTAATGTTCACTAGAATCTTATCTTAACTCTTCAGTTGTCTACAGAGGCCGGAGACATAAAATATTTGCCAAGTCACGAGCTTTAAGAAGTTTACTATAAAGTTTCTGCGCTAGCGCTAAGCGCTAGTAAATACACACACAGTACAAATTCTCGTCTCTGTCATCGGAGCTGTAGGCATAGGTATTTCGCCACATTTCGCCCATAACTTTGTTGGTTGGTAGTTGCAAGCCTATTGCCGTAGACTAATCGATGCTTCTCAGCACCAGAAAACTGGCTATTTTCTGGCTCAAAGAATAAGAAGAATCGCCATTCAACGTGGCAATGCAATCAGCATTTTGAGAACTTTCGGAGAATTGTTACACGTTATTGGGTGGTTAGATATTGTAAATATTTATAGTTCATAATTATAATATAAACCTACTCAATATTATTACACAGTCGTCGCTCTCACTTTCATAGGTACATGTAAGATGAATAACCATAACCGCAGCTCAATTCGTGATTAATTCCCTTATCCTATGGCATTAGATATTTACTCATACACTTAATTCTCAACTACCCACCACCAATTTCATTATGTATGAAACAATATTAGGCTCATGTTAAAGTTGTTTGGTTCAAATTTCCGGATTAGTTACAACAGCGAATTATAGCGGTATAATCTTATTCGATACACGAATAGAGATTTTGTAAAACAACAAAATTTAAATGATGGGAAATATCGAATGACACTGGCAACACTATACAGTAAATAATAATAAATACGTTAGGACAGTTCACACAACGCCGTCTAGTCTCAAACTAAACAGAGCTTGTGATTTGAGTACTAGATAAACTGATATAAATATTTAAATACTTTTTTTTTATAAATACTCGTACATACATAATTATGATACATAGAAAACATCCAGATATCGGTACAAACGTATCTGTCTTCACACAAAGTTTGTCCCGACCGGGAATCGAATCCGAGACTCCGGCGTCGAAAGCGGATGCACTACCGACCACGCCACCGCAGCAGTAAAAGCTGTTGTATTGTGCTCATTGTATTGTATTTATTTTATCTTCATGTAATGTACTCGTATTAAATGGTCCCACGCAGGGAAGAATATAACAGGATTATAATATTATTATGGTTACCGGTGAGATTTTCAGGGACGAAGGACATGGATTTTCGGGGAGCGCGTGGCAGGTTGTGGTGGTGGGTCACCTCTGGCGCTGGGCAAAAATCAGGCCCAAACGCTCAATTGCAAAACCAAACAACGTTTCCTTGTCCCGCACCGCGAACTAGTTCAGAGTAACTAGTTCTTCTGTGCGGTAAAAATCAAGCATTACCTTGACATTGGCAAAATCATTGGAATATCGATGGAGCCACTTTTTTTTTTAAAAGAAGAAGAAGAGTGACGAAATTGTACCACTAAGGGCTAAGTGTAAAAAACTTCCTAAACATTGTAAAGATACTCTTTGTCTCTGTGATATTTCCTGTGCTACGAATGTGGATGACCTATTAACTTACCCCAATAGGCAATTGAACGCGCCATTATTGTATAATAGATTATAAATAAAGAATAAAGCACCTGACTTAATAAAGTGGTGGCCTTTGTCTTGGTCTAGATGACTGATAAACATTCTTATATATTTCTACAAACATAACAGAAAATTGTTAAAGAACAAATACCACGTATCCATAAAACAGTAAATATAGTAAATTATTCAAATTATAAATTACTTGTAGACTAGTGTGTGTGACTAATAAACGAAATATCCTATGTAATTCCTAATCTATAGTCACCAAACTTGTATTAAGCAGGTGTCTGCCAACTGTCATCTAAGTTCACACTTAGAGAAACAACAAGAGAAGAGAAAACGACGATAATTGTCGAAACAATTATAATATTTACCCGTTACAGTAAACAGACACGGAATTGAACCCGAGACTTGCGAAGCAGACTTCCAAAGTGTAATAAAAGATACATTTTATTGATATAACTTTGTTTAAATTAACTGTGTGCTCTAATAGCCCTGGGGCCTAACCCACTTCAATGTATATATATTGAAGTGAGTTAGGCTCCGCTCGCCTTCGGCCCGCTTCGCTCTTGAATATATATATATTCAAGAGCAAAGCGAGCCGAAGGCGAGCGGAGCTCTCAACGGGTGACTCAAATTATTTTTCAAACGATTTATGTTAAATCGTTTCTCGGCGAATACTCGGCCGATTTTGGATTTTCTTGCACTCATCAAAAACTTACAGAATTTCAGGTTGTGGTGGTGGGTTACCTCTGGCGCTGGGCAAAAATCGGGCCCAAACGCTCAATTGCAATACCGAACAACGTTTCGTATATATATATATATATATATATATATATATATATACCCTGTCGAAAGGGTTATATCAACCCGAAGCCCGCATCATAACCTGGTCGACCATAACCCGTTTCGATATATGGCAACCGCCAAAGAAGAAAAAAAAAGTTCATCAAAAAATTTTAAAAGATATTTCAAATCAAAACAATCGTGTTTCAACGCTACGGCTTGACGTAGCTACAACTAGATAACTGGACAACTAGACAACAACGGAGAAAGGAGTTTAAAAATCAACAAACCTAATTGCCAAAAATAGAATAAAAAAATAAATCAGTAATGACATGACATATCATGTCACTCAAAGGTATGTAAACAAACAAGATATAAAAAGAGTTTCCGCCGGGCGCCACTGGAAATACGTTCTGCTTGTAACCAGAGACGCCCGGCAACGGACGTTAGAGCGGCCGCGGCCTTGGGCCGCGGAACTAAAAAAAAAAAAAAAAAAAAGATATAAAAAGAATGAAATAATTACAAATAGTAAGTAATTATGCACACGACAGTACACAGTATTTTTAGGTATCAACGCTCACGGTACAACTCCCGGGCAGCGCTCAAATTGCCTTCTGCAGATATCCAAATCAGACAATGCTGAATTTCTTGCCACAAAATATATGAGAAAACATTTAGGACGGCGAAGTTAAATTACTCCACGCCTAAATGCGATAATTATATATGTATTGTACCTATTAACATTGCCCTATCGAATATAACGATAAATTGTTAACAATATTTCTACCTACGGCCTTAAGTTAATCTATAATATTATAATTTTAATTTGTGAATATCACGAAGGAGAATCCGGGTTAAGATAATTCATCTACCCGACATATTTTATTGTGAAGCCGTACCATTTGGGGCGCGGCCTTAAGCGGGAAACCGTTAATTTTCTAAATTTTTATTGTGGTTAACGTAAAGTCAAATACCTGGATCATATTCCACCTATCTGGAATATTCCCTATTATTTAATGTTGTATTATCGATACGGCCATAGAAGGACTCTCATTTTGGGGTTCCCTAAATTGGTGAACCATTAGGAGATACTGTTTAGTAACATTTTATTATCTAGACTGCCATTTAGGGACCGTTATTTTAGGGTTCCCTAATTTAGTGAACCATAATAAAGTTTCAATAGTTAGATGGGAATTACGCATAACGCAGACTCTTTAGGAACTTCGTCTCCGATACGTAAAAGGTAGAAAAGTAGTCTTTTGAAATGTACCCACATTTGTGTTGGGCTTATAGCTAAATTTTATTATTAGTTAATTATTGCATTGAGACTTTCTGCCGCCGGTCGGAGACCGATATTTAGGGATGAGCCAATTACCTGTCTGTGTTTTCCTTGTTCCCATGTTTGTATTATCCTGTGTTATGTGTAACCTTGCCGTGTACCCTCATGTGAATAATTGTGCAGCGCGTCCGACAACTAGGGAACCTGTACGGCGATTTGCGTGTGGGGTCTACGGCAAGCGGTGCCGAGCCGGTATCTAATCCGTTGCTTGTGTCAATTCCAGAACTACCTTGGGGCTTAGAAAAGCCATATTTGTCAAGAATACTATTGCTGAGCAACCCGAAGCTGCGCCGTCGCTCCGTGGCCTTCGACCCGGAGCATCGCGGCCTGCTAGATCAAGATTAATTGGAGGACACCAGCGGATCCTGCCGGCCGGCCGACCGCCGCCGCCGTCGCCTGTGGACTCACAGTTAAGTGCACCGGTCACTTCCGTAAACAGTATATGTGATCCTATTCGACCGACACACTATTAGCTACTAGCATTATATAAACCCTAGGTTCCCTGCCAATAAAGTAACGTTAATTGTTTTACGTCGTTTAATTTACTTCCAAGCAGGGGCCGTATCAAGGGTCAAGTTCTATCCTTTTATACGGCCTTGTGTCCTTATGGGACACCCAGCAATGACTGCATTTAAAAAACCTTATCACGTCCATCTTTCACTACAAAACCGTCGAACTTTTTCAGAAGTCAGTCATAAATAATAAAACCATCCTGTTACGACGAAAGAAAAACAAGATCACATTGAGATCCGAACGCGTAATGAGATTTACAGATAACGGCGATGTAAATAAAGTAACAAATTGTTTTTAAATATTTGCAGCTCCAAATATTGTGGCGAATAAACAGATTTATTTGAACAATTTGCGAACGAAAACCTAATAAACACCGAGTGGCTTTTTTAATGATAACTTTTTTTTTTTACCATAAGAATTACATTATACATACATTTTTACAACCTACTAAAATATTAACACTACAAATATAGTTGAAAAAATCCCCGCGTTATTGCCGACTGGGAAGGTTGGATGGCGATACTTATTCTTTGGGTCTGAAAATAGCCAGTCTTCTAGTTCTGAGAAGCATCGATTAAGCGTTTAGCAATGTCTAATAACTTAGTGGGTATGCGGGGACATATTTGACGACCACTTTTCGCCGATCACAACTACATTATAGGAAGCGAACCTATTATTTCTACCCTCAACTTGTTGTTTGCCTGACAGCCGTCCGTTGATGAGCAGGATCTAGTAAAAAAATTGTCTTTCTTTCTGTTTGTTTCGCACCTCTGTCTGGACACACTATTTTAATGTAGGTATGGTGGAACTGCCTTTACAAAAAAATATGTGTATCACTGGCAAATTATAAAACCCGGTTCTTAATTAGGATATTTAGCACCCAAAAACAGTTTTACTAAATAAATAACCCAAAGCAAGCAATCTAACATAACAACATTCGAAACCGAAGTAATTGAAGCGTGTCTCGACACGCCATTCAATATACGAAATAGCTAGAATCACTGGCTATTTATGAACAATGGCCCAATCTACTGGCACTGTTTACATTATCTGGTGATATCCGGATATAGGGCTCAGTTCACACTATAGCTTTAGGCACATTGGTTAGGTATATCTAAATTTGTTTGTATAAGAGTATGCTCATGATGCCGGCTGATTGAAATTGTACGAAATTCTACTCTACTGAAAATTATGGTGCTAAGAGGTCTTATCATCATCTCTAGGGCCCAGGTGTTCCTGACCAGCACGCGGTGCACCTCCTGACAGACGTCAAGGCTCTGGCAAATAAATAAAGTGCCCGGAAACGGTACAAGCCTCGTTCCCTATTACGTGGTATCAACAAAAATACTAAGGCAAGAGTAAGTCTATGACAAGACTTACTCTGCCTTCGGGCTGCCCACTTTCATCCCGCCGGCAGAGAAGCTACCTCCCGGACACAAAGTCCCCTGGCCAACCTGGAAGGCGCTTAATAGAGTGCGGACTCAGGTTGGCAGATCCAAAGACAATCTATCCAAATGGGGATACATTGACTCTAGTGAGGGTCAATCTGATTGTTATCTGGCACCATCAGCTCTCATGTCCGGGATGCCTGGGATGCCAGGAGCCTTGTAATTTAGAGGACCTATACGAGGCCAGGCAAAATGCGATGCGCATCGCAGAGCACTGGGCCAGGGCGATTTAATAAAAATTATAAGTGTTGTCCATTGACACGAAAAGAAGAAGAACAAAACGACTGTCAAGATGAGGATGTGTAATGCTCCTCAAACTACCCCTAAGTTGCGTGGTTATTATGTATGTATATGTCACAAAATTAATATTTAACAAAATGAATGGGAAACTCCCATTTATTTTGTTAAATAGGTAAGAGATAAAACTGCGTAATATTTAACACTAGTGGTTCTGTGAACCGTAGACTTCGGGAGCGGCTTTGTTTATTCTTAAATTGTATTTATTTGCATGACTTTTGATTTTATTTATATGGGTTGCTATGGTTACGGATTGCATTTTTGACAGACCGTAGATTTCGGGAGCTTTGTTTAGAAAATTTATTTTTCAATTTTCTTTATTACTCTTTTATTTTTCATCCAATCCAAAAAATATCATTCACATGCTATTCATTGTAAGCAAGGAGTGTGTGTGTAAAGTTTCATGAAAATCGGTTGACAAATACGGCCGCAAACATGATCTGACGGAACCCGTAGATGTAGAGATGTGTACAGACAAAAGAAATTCTCCCCAGTCTGCAAGTTGAAACGGAGACTTCGGTCGCTACGCTCCCTCAGTCAAATACAAAATTAGGTTAATATAATTATGATAATTTGGTAAAACAATAAATAATACTTAATTTATCATAACCGTAACGTAATGAATGTAGCCCTAGAGCCTATCAAGTATTTATATTACAAAATTAACTGCGTTTCAAAGTATACATTATTATTTACAACTAATTATATCAGCTTAGAGTTCGTCGGGAGAAAATTGTCCAAGTTTCTTTACGTAATTATACGAAGTTTGAATAGTAGCTTGTCGGTAATAGCCTTTTTATTTCAATGGCTCTACCTCCAGGGTCCGAATCACGTGGTGGACCAGCTGGCAAATCGTAGATGTTCTGGCAAATATAGGCAAAGTTCTCTTATAGCAAAAGGCTCATCGTTTATTAAGTTTCTCCAACTCTAGCCTCCAAACGCCTTTCGCCCCCTATGGGGTAAAGATGTGAATTTGTGTGTGTAATTTTGTATATCAGTAAAAACTTGAAAGTTATTGTAAATGACTTACGGCCGAATACTGAAACGTCTCACTCAAATATTCAGATACTCAAAAGTGACGTATTTGAATAAAAAATTGGCTGCTCAAATATTTGAACAGCTCCTAAATCCATGAGTGACGTTTAATTGAAATCAGTGTGTAATTTGTGTACAGACTGGTTTTGAGCCATGCAGAGCTTTGCATCAGAGAATGCATTGTCAAGATGCTGTCATGTCAGATACTGATACTATACTGACGTCACAGACACCAGTAAATATACGGGACAGAGGAATAACTTCGTAAGAACGTGCACACAAACAAAGTGCGCACTAAACCTAGACCATAGACGCTCAAATGGCTGCGTGTGCTTGTAGTTTTGCGATTGATTTGATTGTCTACTTACTAGGTTAGTAAAGATAACATGTTATGATTAACATTATAAAGAATAAACATATAAGAAGATCACTTCCAGGCGACCTTTGGGTAGGACAAGTATTAATGCGAAATAATGCGGGTAAGATACATACACTATAGAAATGAAGTAATAAATAAATAAAGTAAGAAAAGTAAAACATTTTTTTTAATCGGTTATAAATGAATTCAAATTTTATTTAACAATGTAATAATAGCATTAAATTACGTTTACTGGGTGAAGAAGTTGGTGCACGACTTAGAAATGTAAATGGTTTGTTCGAGTGACAGTCATACAAATCAGAACTTGAAATTATGTCAATGAAGTACAGTGCGCAACAAAAATATATCTATATATATAATACGCCAGTGAAGCCGCTTCGGAGAACCTGCATCGGAGAAGCTGCATGTCTCCCGGAGAAGCTGCATGTCTCCTAGCCGGGACCCCTCCATGGGACCTGGAAGCGAGAGCCCTTGCGTCATTGTTCCAATGGCGAAAGGAGGCGCTGGAGCGGGACCACAGGGCTGCGTCTCGAGAAATCGATGACCAGCGGTCCCAACTCCGCCAGGATCTCATGGAGTCATGGAGGGTGCGACTTGAGCAACCCAAGTGGGGTACCACCATCCGATCATGGACGATTGGCTGCAGAGGCAGCATGGTGACGTCACGTATCGTGCGACGCAGATCGTTACCGGGCATGGATGCTTCGGTAGCTATCTGTTTCGCATCCGTCGTGAGGTCACACCCCGGTGTCAACACTGCGAGGTTTCCGACGACGACACCGCACTCCACACGTTGGTGGAGTGCTCAGCGTGGGCGAGTCAGCGCCGGGACCTCGTAGTGGGTCTGGGCGTGGATACCCTCTCGCTGGAGACCATGCTTCAAGCCATGGTCTCCAGCGGGAGTAGGTAGAACGCGGCCGTGTCCTTCTGCGAGCAAGTCGTGCTCGCGAAGGAGGCGGCCGAGAGGGAGAGGGAGCGTACCCTCCCTGCCGAGTTCCGTAGTCAGCGGCGAGGCCGCCGCAGACTCATCTACGCCCAAGACCATTGACCTCCATGATCGGGGCCTGAGGACGGCGTGATCGCCACCCGTCGTCCTTACAAAAGTAGGCTAGAAGGGTTGCGTGCTGCGGGGCCTTTGCCCCATAGCACGCAACCAGATTCACTCACTGACGCGGGATAAAACCCTACCCCAACGACGCGGGATTCTCATCCCGACCCAACCCCCGCAGAGACCACAGAGGTGGTCAAAGTCCGCCGGGCGCCACTGGAAATACGTTCTGCTTGTAACCAGAGACGCCCGGCAACGGACGTTAGAGCGGCCGCAGCCACAGGCCGCGGAATTAAAAAAAAAAAAAAAGTGAAGCCGCTTCTCCTCCTCAACTAAGAGTCGCACAGTCAAGTGTGGCACACCGTTGGAAAGGTCGTAGTCTAAAGTGGTGCGATAAGATTAGAAATTTGACAAAAGTAAAAAAAAAAAAAATTATTACTTGCGCAGTTTGCGCTAAGGGTTGCTAGTTCTAATTAAATTATTACGCGTTACCTTTGCTGAATTTGGGTATACTTAGTAATAGAAAGAACGTGTAACAAAAGAGTCAAGAGAATAGATTGAAAATAAGATAAAGACAACAAAAAAAAACTTGTATGTAAGAGATAGATTTAATAGTGTCATTACATATGAATACTCTTACACAATACACATTCACATTCACATTCACAACATTATATACAGAGAATTTGGGAGAGGATTGGTGTCTCTCACTACGGTCGTTCCTGGTGCAAAAGGTTGTCCATTGCCATTCAGCGCGGCAATGCTGCTAGCATCATGGGCACTTCTGCGCCAGAAACGATGCGGGACGAGTATAATGATTTAGTTTTGTCTGACTGTGCTATTGTATGTGTAAACATATTATTATTGTGAATTGACTAATGCATTTATAAATTAATTGATGTAAACTTATAACTAAATAAAAGTTATTAAAGTAGTGAAATAAGTGAAAAATTACAACATATAAGAGTAATCATTGTTCGTTTAAAGTGAGAACATTTACATCTATATTTTTTTACTTTTTTGTTTAATTTTTTTTTAAATACTCGCCGTACCATTCATTATCAAAAAAATCGTAAACACTTTTATCTACTATACTTTTTATTTTATTAATCATCATCAACTACATAATAAAAAAACAGAAAAGTTTGTTTGTTTGAATGCTGTTTGTTTGAAAAATACATTCACCTTATAGAAATACATTGTTATAAAGTAATATAGGTTATATAACATCAAGCTATGATCAATAGGAGCGGAAATGCAATGAAAAATGTTTCAAAAACCATGCGGACGATGTTTGGTTGTTTAATCAATTTATTTTAATGACTACTCCTTTTTTGCTGACTCTACTCATTAAAATGGTTAGCTTAGTTGTCAGAGATGTTATGCCCTTTGCATTTAAGCTGTAATATTAAGCCACCCCTTTATCAAACTCCGACTTTAAGGTTTAGGGGGAGTTATATTTTTGTAGATTGCGGTCATCTTGTTAAACAAACGTTTGTAAAAGAACTTCTACTAAGTAATTTGATGCTAATAGGTACTGGATCAATTATAATGCCTTATTGCCTCTACCTATAAAGCGTATATTATGCCCCTGCCTACTACCCCTGCAAAGATTATATTTTAGTGATATGTGTGTCGTTCGTCGAGGACAGTGGTTCTCGACGAACGACACACGACTAAACAGACATCTGACAGTGATAATAGTAAAAGCCGACCCGAAAAGCCCAGAGTGCATGGACAGCGATGAAACAAGCTTCCACTTGCTGGCAGAATGCCCCATGTACTCATTGACCAGATGGGAACTCCTAGGGTCAGACAGACTATACGAGGAAGACATTAGCAATCTGAAGGTGGAACAGATAATAAGATTTGTAAAGGACACAAGAAGATTCGACGGGGGACCGTGAGAGCTGGATCAACCATACTCTCCCCAAGGAGAGAACTGGGGAAATGGACGAAGTGGCCCGCAAGAACCGCGGGTGGATCGTCCGTCCGGCTGCCGGCGTCCCCGTTGGAAATAATAATAATAACACTGTCCTCGCTCTTAGAATTTAGGTTTGAATTACAGCTTTTCCATACTGCCCGGTAACGGCAATAGGCTTATTACCTCAGCCTGCTATCTGCGTAGGCTTCCGGCGAAAACACGGCATTCCACACGTTGTTGGAATGCTCAGCGTCAGCGAGTCAGCGCCGGGGCCTGGGCGTAGCTCTCGCTGGAGACCATGCTACGAGCCATGGTCTCTAGTGAGAGCCAGTGGAACGCGGCCGTTTCCTTCTGCGATCAGGTTATGCCCGTGAAGGAGGCGGCCGGTAGGGTGAGGGAGCGTACCCTCCCCGCTGAGTTCTGAAGTGTGCGGCGAGGGCACCGCAGACGTGGCTACGCCCACGACCATCGACCTCCATGATTTAGCAACCCACTGTCTTTACAGAAGCAGGCTAGAAGGGGGGCTGCGGGGCATCACCCCACGCACGCCTTCACCGACGCGGGATAAAACCCGACCCCAAAGATGCGGGGTAACACCCGACCACCACGCAGCGGCCACACAGATGGCCAAGGTCCGCCGGGTGCTACTGGGAATTCTTTCAGTGTCTACTGGAGGCGCTCGGCAATGGACGTAGGTGCGGAAAAAAAAAGCCTGCTATCCTGCTATCACGCGTTTCTTGCAGAAAGGCTACTATATAGGTGGCACTTGGCAAGTTATTTTGGCAGCTCGATAGCCTCACCTATTACCATCAGAGAAAACGTTTGACGTCCAAACTTTTTTCAAACAATTGGTCAGACTAGCCAACGGTATAGTAATAATATTGTAACGACTTCCTAAACGACCGACTGTAGGGGTTATCGTGATCATTACCCGGGTTCCAGTTCTAGTTATTTACATTATTATGTACGACTTTGACCCGATTGTGTATTTATCGATCATAAATTATATTTTGAATGTTGATGTAAATTAGCACTTAATGTTTAAGAATTTGCTTTCATGTTCTTGATCGGAGAGAAAAGTTTGATTGACGCTCCTAAGAACTGTTATGCTGACAACGAGAATAATCATGTTGTTTAAGAAACATGATTCCCGCTGCTTTATTCTTGATCATGGTACATAAAATAAGTGACGCAGGTTCATTTGCCCGTTGTTTCATTAACCGAACGTGAGTCATCCACCTACCTATGGGCACAAAATAGTAAATAGTATGTAAGATGGGTACGCCAGCCTTTTCCCAATTTCCAACCCAGTTAGAGTGAGCATTTCAGTTTAACTGCGATGCGGCTGAACTTTGATATTTGCCATCATCTAAACCAGTCGGATTTTTGTTTTAGGGCTCAAGTCGTGCCACTGGGAATACCTTCTGGTGCGTACCAAAGACGCCCGCAGCAGTGGATAGAGGAGCGGCAGCGGTCACGCGGAATTTAAAAAAAAAAAGCCCCCTCGTTTTTTTTTCTAAAATAATTTTCCCGTATTTCCCCCCATCGATCACTGTCAAAGATTATTGACCGAGCGAGTGAAGCCTGTTTGTCCGTCTGTCTGTGTGCATGTAGTATGTGCCGGGATCGGATTATATTCGAGATCGGATAAAAAAATGTGGCCACTACCACATTTTTTTATCTGATCTCGAATAAAAATAATTATTTTCATTGTAAAATTGGGAAAGGTCAGCAGAAAGCACAAAATAATGTTTTTAATGTTCATGAGGTCTACTGTTCTACCATTTTTTATTTCTTTATTTATATATTTATTTATGTACAACACACAGAGAAAAATAAAACAATAAGAAGAGTACAAAGAGAACAGTGAGCAGTTATTACAAGGGCACTACTTATTCCTAAAGGAATCTTTTCCAGCAGGCCAGAGAGGAGATGTAAAGGTGACAAGGCAACGTGTGTGCACTGCTATAAAAATAAACCTACATAAACAAAAGGTGCATTATAATACATACATAAATAAATACATACTGTACTATAATATTCTTAAATATATAAGAGACTACAATATATTATTTATTACCCAATATAACTAAGACCAAGAGGAGAGGTAGTGTGCTTTTACTTTCTTTTTAAATAGAGTAAGAGATCTACAGCTTTGAATGTTAGGGGGAGGGAGTTCCACAGCCTCACCGCATGAACGGAAAAAGAATACCATAATAGTTATGGGTGACCACTTAACTTCCACATTCCTGCAAAATATTTCCATTCTATGTAAAATATTATTTTCAATTATTATTCCAGTAATAATATTCAATCGAGTATAATAATGTATTTAGATCAAAAGTTCAATTTATCGTCATAATATTGTGACCTGCCGGTGACATTCAGGTCCCACCCTCATTAATGATTGATTAAAGGCTGTCTCAAACAATCGGCGGTTGTTCACAATTAGTTAACCCTTTTACGAGTTATACAAAGGCGAGACGAAAACTGTTTTAAAATCGTTTTGGACAAGTTCATTTAATGGGGTTAGAATTAGTTTGGTATTCACCAGGATTCTGCCGCGTTCGTTTTATCCAATTCCTATTATTTTGCTTAAAATTAGGTTACACACAAACTAAATAGAAAACCAAAATGGAAATCTTCTTACAAAATGAGTTTATCTCGTTTTTAGGGTTCCGTACCCAAAGAGTACTGTCGGTCTGTCCGTCCGTCTGTCACCAGGATTACGAACCGTGATAGTTAAAAAGTTGAAATTTTCACTGATGATGTATTTTAGTTGCCTCTATAACAACAAATACTAAATAACACCCCCTGGCCCACTGGAAGAGATTTTTTATGAAATAAGTGGTGCGTTTAGAGTACATCTATCCTTATTGATCATCTTTTTGTTATTTTATTTTTCATGTGTGTACATAAATAAATAAATAAATAACAGAATATAATAAATATACAAGTATACCCACACAACAAACGTGATTTTCTTGCCGTTTTGGTACGAAACCCTTTGTGCGCGGGTCCGTCTCGCACTTGACCGGGTCTTATTGTTAATAAGTTCCCGTAGTCGAAGCCACGGGTGTCTACTAGTGGTTGTACACAATTAAATTAAATATCTCTATCGTTCTACCATTGACAGAACAAATGGTTCCTAATAAATCTGATACCCAATTTGTAAATATTACTTAGAAAACAATCAGTAACACTAAGTATATGATTCATGAACTGATGAGGACTTTTCTTAACAAATCACATCGCAAAGGAACCGTTTGTTCAAATTATATTTATATTATAGTCCGAGACGCCCAGGACTTTAATTGGCTGTGCCATAACGGCTGGCACGTAAGGTTTTGTTGTCTTTAAATAACATTTCATCGCAAGGTAAACGGGTTTCAATTTTTTTTTCATAATCACTATATAGCTGCTACTTTTTATTAAATACATTCGGCCATTTTGGACATAATCCCTTATGTGTGTGCCCGGAGACGGCAATAGGCTTGCCCCCTATTACGGGGGAATAAAAATACTGGCAAATTGTGGGTGTGTACCCGTATAATACACGTCAAAAATTGACACAACAACCGACTTCAAATGACCGAAATAGGTCCAAATAACTGTCGGAATGGGACCAAATTGAGATGGGACCACTTCGGAAGTTGTAGCTTTCATATAAAAAAATTGAATTCAGAATCGGTTCACCCAGTTCAGAGATAAGAGGTAACAAACATAAATTAACGTTAGTATTAATTTATGTTCACACACACGTGTCACGCCTATTTCTCGAAGGGGTAGTCAGAGGTGAATTACACACTCTCAACTTGCCAGTATTTCTAGTGCCACGTAATAGGGGACAAGCCTATTGCCGTCATCGGACCCACATTAACATGGGTAATGTCCAAAATGGCCGAATGATTTTAATAAAAAGTAGCAGCGATATTGTAATTAAAAAAAAATTTAAGCCCCGTAGTCTTGCAATGAAATGTTGATGAAAGGCAAAAAAAATCTTACGTGCCAGCCGCTATGGCACAGCCAGTTAAAGTCCTAGGTGTCTCGGACTACAACATAAATTAAAAAAGAAAAAAAAGCAAACAGTTGAATTGAGAACCTCCTCCTTTTTGGAAGTCGGTTGCAAAAATATCAAAGAATCAATCAATCAAAGAATCAATTTCATTTATTCAGTTTAGGCACATAAAGAGCACATATGAATGTCAACATTTTACAATTTTGTCAAGTAATATTATAAAAATACTAAATTAAGTAAGTACATAAATAACCATTAGAAAATGATTCTTTCGCTGGTTCGGTAAGTTGGTTCTCCTGAGAAGAGACCAGCAAGAAACTCAGGTAGATTATCCATTTTCTTTTTTAATATTGTTTTGTTTACATTGTTACAATTAGTTTATATTGTATTATACGAGTGGCCAACAACAGAAGATTAGGGTGAACATGCATTTTTATCATTAAGATATTCGTCTACATTATAGTAGCCTTTCATCATCACACATTTTTAACTACTATTTTAAACTTATTAAAAATAAATCCTGAGGAATTTTATTATAAATTTTTATACATTTGCCTACAAACGAATTACCAATTTTATGAAGTCTAATTTTTGTCATTGCCAGTTTATTTTTATTTCTTGTATTAAAATTATGGTTATCGGAATTTTTTTTGAAGAGATCTATGTTCTTCCGTACATATAAGATGTTGTCGTAAACATATTGAGAAGCAACTGTTAAAATATTAATTTCTTTAAATAGTTCTTTCAGCGAGTCACGGGGTCCGAGTCTATAGATTGCTCGTATAGCTCGTTTCTGTAATATGAATATTGTCTCAATATCGGCAGCTGAGCCCCACAGCAGCAGACCATAAGACATAACGCTATGAAAGTAGCTAAAATAAACTAATCGTGCCGTTTTTTCGTCAGTCAGTGACCTTATCTTTCTAACCGCATAGGCAGCTGAGCTAAGTCTTCCTGCCAAGGCTGTGATATGAGGCCCCATTGTAGTTTACTATCTAGAGTTATCCCAAGAAAAACTGTGGTATTGACTATTTGAACTAATTCATTATTCATAGTAATATGAGTATCCACCTGTCTAACATTGGGCATAGTAAATTTTACACATTTTGTTTTCTTCGCATTGAGCAGCAAGTTGTTACTTGTGAACCAATGCAATATTTTCGAAAGGGTATTATTTACATCGTCAAGTGCTACTTTTTGTCTATCACTTTTAAAAATTAATGATGTGTCATCAGCAAATAATACTATCTCACAAAGATTTTTAGTGAAATAAGGAAGATCGTTTACGTATACTAAGAATAAAAGGGGTCCTAATATCGAGCCCTGGGGTACTCCCATGACTAATGAGGCGCCAGAAGAGTCGGTGCCATTAATGTTTACTTTTTGTACTCTACCAGTGAGGTAAGACTCGAGTAAGCCAAGTGAGCTGTTCGAAACACCATAATAACCTAATTTTAGTAGCAAAGTCTCATGATCAACACAATCAAAAGCTTTTGATAGATCACAAAATATACCAATGGCATCCTGCTTTTCCTCCCAAGCATCAAATATATGTTTCACAAGTGCAACTCCTGCATCCGTTGTGTTCCTGCCTTTAGTGAAACCAAACTGTTTGTTATGAAGTAACTTATTGTCTGTAAAATGTGAAAGCAATTGATTAAATATTATTTTTTTCAAAAATTTTACTGAGGGTTGGGAGTATGGAAATAGGTCGAAAATTTGAAGGATCACTTTTGTCTCCTGCGAGTCTCCTAAGATTAGGAAACTGATTTTCATCTATACATTTATTGAATATGAATGCAAGGTGAGGCGCTATAGCGGGCACTATTGATTTTATTATATTAGTTGAAATGCCCCAAAGATCCTCGGTATTTTTTATATTTAGTTGTTTAAAAGTTTTAAGTATAGTGACAGAGTCAATATACTGAAAATCAAAGTTAATTCTACATTTATCAACACTAGATTTAAGAAGAGAATTGGCTACGTTTTTTGACGAATTTCACTTATTTGTAGTGGTGATTGGAACATTTGTGAAAAAAGATTCAAATGCATTGGCCACTTCAGAATCAGTTTTAATATGTTTATCATCTATTTTTAACTCGAAGGATCGATCACGTGACTTTGCTTTACAAGTTTCTTTGTTAATAACATTCCATATTGCCTTCGATTTATTATCAGATTTTTCAATTGTAGCCCGTATATAATTAGATTTAGCTGTTGAACTTACTTTTTTGAATAGTTTGGAGTACTTTTTAATCTGTTCAATTACTTGTGGCTCATTAGTAGATGCCTTTGTCTCGTATAATTCATATAATTTCCTTCTACTTTTATAGATTCCAGGCGTAGCCCAATCACTAAATTTAATTTTGAATTGATTTACATTTATTGTTTTTTTAGTGAAAATGTTATCACATTCGTATTTGATTACTCCGAACAAATCTCCGTAATGATCATTCGGGTTTTTATCATTATTCAACTCCAAAAAAGGTACTTTATTCTTAATGTTTTCTTTAAGTTTTTCTAATCTATAAGTTGTGATTGGTCTACAAACAATATTTTTTGATAATGGAACATGTTGGTACTTAAATCTAGTTAACTGACCTGCATGATCTGAATTTATAAAATGTATTATAGATTTCTCATCTACATCGCTGTTAGAAAAAATATTATCTAAGCAGGTAGCTGATGTGGCTGTGGTGCGAGTTGGTTCACAAAAAAGATTTTGTAAGTTAAAAGATTTAAAAAGGTAAAAAACCTTAGCGATTTCTGAGAGTTTTCTAAAATATTAATATTAAAATCGCCACATACAACTATAGTCTTCTTACATTTACATACCTTTTTTAAGGCTTCCTCCATAATGGACTCAAACAGGTAGTAATCTCCAGAAGGAGGTCTATAGACGCTAATAATAATATATTGTTCTAGCTCTGCACATGATAGTTCAATATTTCGCTCAATTGTGAGTGCTACTACGTCTTTTCGGTCTTTTGATTTTAATTTGTCATTAATTAAAATGAGAGACCCACCTCTTATAGCGGAATCTCTAGTAAACGCACTAATGATTTTATAATTATCAATATTAACTAAGAGTTCATGTTTTTTTAACCAGTGTTCAGTTAAACAAAGTACATGGATACATTTTTCATTTAAAAATAATTCTAGTTCTAACTCTTTGCCAGAAAAGCCTTCAATATTTTGATGAATAATATTCATGAACATGGACTTTTCCTTTGTCTTTGTTGCTAGGGATTTCCTCTATTGTCCTACAACTAAGTTTAAATTATTGTCACCCTTTTTTGGAACAGATTCCAAGGTCACAAGACAAACATTGTCACTTTTCTGCTCAATAAAAGCAGATTGTTTAGCCAAGTTTTTGGCTGAATAACTAATAAAATATGATAGCGAAGATGCTATCTGTCTCTTAAAATATCTATTCAAATAGAATTTATCTTCCGTCAATAACAATTTATTTTCTAAATACATGTTAATGTCAATCAGATGGAATTTATTTGGATTATGAAATGTCAATGTATGTATTGTTTGATTTAGCTTATATCTAAGATTGTTTTCGGCTTGTGACAAGCTACGGCTATAAGGAAGTGTGAATAAAATAATGTTTTTAACATCTAATAAGCTCAGTAATTCTAAACAATTTACAATTAAATTTCTGTCTGCATTTCCCCTATCTCCCACCAAAATTAAAAGTGTACAGCTGCTGTTTAAATTACAATTTTTAATTTTTTTTATAATGTTAAAGTAAGTTAATCCCGGCATACAATAGTTAGTAACATTTTGTTCTAAATATGAACTAAGTAACTGACCCATTGATTTCCCTAATTCATCACAAAACATCACTATTTTAGATTTAATCATATTTTGTTTGGTGAAGGAACCACTGGGTTTCTTGTTTGACTCAAGTGAAGGGCTTATGTTTAAAGTCAGCGAGGACTTACAGACCGGCTCAGGACTAATTAAATGGTTGTTTGATGTCAATGTGGAATTTGGACTCATAAGATCCTTCATGGCCAGAATGTATTCCTGATACTCACTTTTAACATTACAATACCTGTCAGTCATTATGTCAAGTGATTTTTTTAAATTATTAATTTCTGATTCTAACTTTAAAATATTGTTATTATGATCAGAGATATTATTTTCAATTAATAATGAATACATGTCAAGTTCATCGCCTTGTTGCCTTCTCTCATTAATATACTTGACTTTTTTGTACATACTTTTTTGTCTTTTAATAAGTTTTTGTGTTTTTCTTATGTATTTATTAATTTTCACATATTTCTTAATTTTGTTTCTACTGCACTCAACTATCTTGTGATTGGAACAATGAGCTGCTAAGGTATCATTTTTTGTTAAATCTATAGTAATTGTGGGTTCTAAGCTGGGTTCAGTAGCAACAAGGCTGGGCACACTATCAACTAACTCGTCAAACAAGTTATGGGTATGGGATACTATGGTGTCACGTTTCTCAGCCTCAAGGTGGGAAATGAGGCGGTGGGCTTCGTGCAGTTCCTGTTCCAAGACTGACATGCGCTTGAGACCCTGTTCATACTCGTCACTACACTCTCTGAACCCAGTCACAATATTTTGTAATCTGTCCCGCTCATCTAACACTAACCTATTCTCTGTGTGCATCTCAGCCATCTGCTTATGAAGTCGTATTTATTTAGGCTATCTAATAGTTCCTTTTCATTTTCATCTCTTTCCCTATGCAACTGTTTAATCAACGTTTTGGATACCTCTAATTCCTTCAATGTCAGGTCAAGTTTTCTCAAGATATCTTCTTGTTTAGCCTCATCACGGCGAGCAGAATACATGCTACGTGTGACTGGCATTACGATATTATAAATTTATACTGACTTAGATACTAAAAAGCTACCTGATGAATACACTAAGTACACAAATAAATACGTAAGTAATGTCAAAAAGAATCTGATTGAATACACTACAACTTCAAAAACTAACAGGTACGATAATAAGTAGTTATTTATTAGTACGATTACCTGTATAAAAATTACTCAAATCACATTAAATTCGAGTTGATAAAGTTTCACTTTTAAAATTTTCAAACAGTCATTGACTTTTAGCCGGTACAACAAAATCAGCAGTAAGCAAATATCACTCATTTCTTAACAATGGTAAGTAAAAAATTTTTTTAAGAAAAAACTTTTTAGCATTAATTAATAGCATTAATTTTTCGCAGAATCAAAAGGACAACAAAACGTCGACAATTGTTTCGCCTCTAAACGAGGCATTATCAAGACTGTCTCAGAGAGTAGCTGTTCTCTCTGAGACAGTCTTGATAATGCCTCGTTTAGAGGCGAAACAATTGTCGACGTTTTGTTGTCCTTTTGATTCTGCGAAAAATTAATGCTATTAATTAATGCTAAAAAGTTTTTTCTTAAAAAAATTTTTTACTTACCATTGTTTTGTCATGGATTTTCGCCAAGTAACGCCTGTTTCTATCCAACTCATTTCTTATTTATTTTACACTGGTTTTTACCTAGATACACTTTGATAATGGTAAGATTGTGTTTTGTGATGAATTTTAGCCCTAATTATCGAAAATATTAATAATAAATTAAAATAAATACAAGACGAAATGCGAACAGATGTTAGCCGTAGTGTTGCCACAACTCAAAAAAAAATCATCAGTTATAATATTCCGCTCAACATTAAATATTGTAGTTACATTTTATGGAATAGCAGTCTCTACAGCTTATGTAATAAATGTTGCTATTGTTTCAAAAGCCGTTGTAAAATTTTCATTACTAGACTCGTTTCAATTTAATATCCTATTTGCTCTGTTGCGTGCCTCGGACAGCACGTTAAGCCGTCGGTCCCGGTTGTCATACAAACATCTATGGCAATCGATAGTGGTAGTTGGAGCCCTAAATCAAAAATCCTCGTGGTCTAACTACAGAGCTTAGATATCGCCCATGGGTTGTGGAGGTCAGATGGCAGTCGCTTTACGAAAAATATCGAAGTTCAGCTGAATCGCAGTTAGGCTGGAAAGCCGACCCCAAACGCATTGGGAAATGAGCCTCGGTGGATGATGATGATTTGCTCTGCTGTTTGGTCCACCGTTAGATTCTGTACAGTTTCAGACGTCATACCCTCATTATTTAGTCACTTTCTTACGCGATATTTTCTATTAACTTTTAAACTATCTCGTTTCGTAATCTATTAAGTATACTTCTAGTGGTCCCGGCGAATTTCGTCCCGTCTTAAAATAAAAAGAACCTTCCCTGGATTTCTACGAATATGTTAGTACCAAAATTAGCCAAATTTGTCACTCCTAAACGGCTAGACAGATTTTATAGTGTGTGTTTAGATGCGTTTGAGAATAGTTTAGATCGGTCCAGCCGTTCACGAACCATTATTCTTTAAACAAACTTATTGCTAGAAAAAACAAAACAAATAACTAAACCTAACAAAATAAATAAGAAAACGAAACAAAAATTCCTTAACTTTGAATTCTATAACTTAGCTGTTCTCTTTGAGACAGTCTTGATAATGCCTCGTGTAGAGGTGAAACATATGTCGACGTTTATAAAGTCTTGTTCGAAGCGAAATTTATGCTATTAATTTTAAAAATTAAACATCATATTTACCATTGTTTTATCATGGACTTTCGCCAGGTAACGCCTGATTCCATTCAGTATAAGTTTTTGTATTTCAAAGCAATGAGTTTGCTTAAACTATTCTTAAAATATTAAGAAAGAAATTATAAATAAATCACAAAAACTGAAATGTTTCAAAAAGAAAAGTTTCGATGTGTTGCACTTAAACGATAAGGATTTAAGGAACCCTGGTTTAACACATCTTGTTACTATGTTGGTGAAGGAGTACGTTGTATAGACGACACATCCGCACTATAAGATTATAGAAGGATGTGTTATTGATGTAAAGCTTTAGAGTGAAGGTGTTAAGATGATATATAAATATAAATCTCGTGTATAAGCAGGTTTACTGCAACCAGGACTGCAATGACAAGATGACTTAGGCCCTAAAGATCTTAATTCAGCTCATTGGCATCCATCTTATTACCATAAACATTTTATTACCAAGTGTACGAACAGCTGAGTGGGTTCACACGGTGGCTAATGGGTTGAATTGTAGGTTTTGACTACGTAAGTTCGATCCTCGGTTACCACACTATATACTGAACCCAACCTCTTAGCTACCAAACTGAGAACGCATATATTATGCCTCCATAAAAATCCTCCTCTTACTCAATTCTAGTTGACTAATACTGTTTAAAACCATACCTGAACTGCCACTCTGTACCTCAGAGCCATATATCAACTACATTTTAATCAGACATTTTAATCAGACTTCAAAAAAGGAGGAGGTTATTAATTCAACTGTATGTTTTTATATAATTTGTTACCCTTTCAACTGGGTGAACCGATATGGATTTTTTTTGTTAATTGTAAGCTTTCTTTAACTTTCCGAGTAGCACCATTTAAATTTAGTCCCATTTTTCGGTAAATTATTTGGTCCCATTCCGGTAATTCGAAGTCGGTTTTGTGTTAATGTTTGAAGTGTTTTTATTCACAAATCGGGTTTTTTACATCAACGAAATCGTAAAAGCTAGCTCTATCCAATGGGCCTTTTTACATTGCACGATAACGTGACGATATCGTAAGTAGCAGCAGTTACTTTAAGGTAAGAATGTAAATTATCGTGACGATATCGTCACGATATCGTGCAATGTGAAAACGGCCAATACCTGAAGGAACCTACCCATATGACATTAACTACACACATTTAAAAGTGGTATACAATCTAGGTTATTCCTATTTATTGACCAATTCGTTGTTAAAACTAGTACTTAAATTACAAACCAATAAGTCTTTTCACATGACCCAAATAACACTGATTCAAAATACGTATGACGAATCAATGAAGTAAGTCAAAGAAACTGAGTAAATGTTGGTAATAATACGAAGCGAGGCCGACGTGGTCAGTCACTTGGCGAGGTTCCAAATGTGCCCAAAGAAACTACTGTCAAAGACATAGGAGATAGCGATACCATCAAGGATATTGACTCTCGTGTTCAACCTTATAATGAAGGGAATAAAGATGAAATTGTTGAAGATGTTAGTGAGATTCAATCTGAATATGCAGCTCTTGAACGTTGCTGTATAGGAAGTTCAAAATGTAGTGAAATCTTTAGGAATTGCTTTTGGTGTAGAAATTATTGTCTTCTTAACCGACCCCAATGCGTTGGAAAAAGGTTCGGTGGATGATGAGTTTCTGAATGTTAAGTCAACAATTTTTTAAACAATGTCATACGTTTTGATGGATACCCGGATGATGCAGTTAGCATTGTATTTGGAATTTTTCTGTAACATACCACTGCATCCTCGCCTGCTTGAAAAGAAATCATTATATTTTTTGTATTTCAAAGCAATGAGTTTGTTTAAGCTATTCATAAAATATTATGATAGAAATTATAAATAAAACACAAAAACTGAAATGTCAATGCTAATCTTGATAGCGCGATCTTGAAATTATAATATGAAGCAAAAATTGGATGTTGTCCGTATTGGTCATCGTAACTTAGTGGTCAGAGCATTCCCCCTGTTAGGGAAAGGCCGTGGGTTCGAGTCCCGCCCATGAAATTTAACTTTTTGTGATTTATCTATAATTTCTATCTTAATATTCAATGAAATTATGCTTTAAAACTTAGAACAAAACCATTAAATAAAATCATGTCTAATTATAACAAATCTTTCTAAACGAAATAAATAAACCAATATTTTATCTGTTTTAGTTTGGGGGTTAAACTGACTACTTATTACACTTCATGGCTCAATGTGTCAAACACCTGATTTGCAGCTCTTTACATATCTTATATACAACTTACAAATATTTATATTTATGTGAATATATCTGTGTGGATATTGTTATGATTTGAAGAACACACATTCCCGCATGCATATATGAGTTTAGCCAAAGGGTACGCATAGAATTGTTATAGGATAGGTAGGTACATCCACAATAAATTATTGGTTTCACGTAAAGGGTACCGCTTACAGGAACCATTCATTTTCGCTGGAGCCTCTTCTATTTGACAGGCAACATTGTACAAATCCTTAAAAGTTTACTGCAATGTACTGTATCACACATAACACACCCATAGCTAATACTGATGCATTCCGATATCGGATATCGATAACCGCGAGCTATCGATGTTAAGACCGGATTACATGAGGATTTCGGTAAGCAACCTGCTTTGGGAAGGCTTCTCGATACTCACATCGAAGCATGAACAAGGACTTTACATGAAGTAGACGGGATTATTATTATAAAACTAACTTAGTGGAAAAGCTTATAATATGACGATAACTTCTTTTTACTCACAACGGAACGGAGACTGTATTCTATATGGGTTTGGGGTGGGAGGATGCTAGTTTGAGAAAACCCATGTTGTCATTTTTCTCCAAGAATACTCGTCCGATTTTGATGCAATTTTCACTTATGGGTTTGGGTTTGAATGGTGCATGTTTTTAGTTGGTGTTACGGTGACAACTCACTTTTATCCTTTTTTAATTGTTTTTTAGCCCTCGTTGGTTCTTTCAAAGTTATAATTTTGTTATTTGTCCTTGTTTAGTTTGGATTGCAACAACCATGGTCCGATTAGATATCAATCATGGTAGTGTCGACTTAAATCAGTTGACTTATTCAACCAATGATAACGCAGAAAATGTCGATCACGTGACACCAAATCTTTTTTTAAACCTTTTGTGAATGGGTGAGCAGTGACCATCAAATAAGTTATTAGTGCATTAGTACCATCAATAAAACCTTCTTTTATCAATACATATAATAAAATTGTAAATGTTCGCTGTCTGTACAAGGAACAAATATATGAGAAATTGATGCAGGGGGGCTTTATGAACGCAATAGAACCCCAAAATAAGGTTTTTAGAATTTTTGTCTGTTTGTCTGTTTCGCTGTGTGTCTGTTTGTCTGAATGTTTGAACACGCTAATCTCAGAAACGGCTTAACTGATTTGAATGCGGTTTTCACTAATGCGTTGCGGTACATTCAACTTAACATTTAGTGTTTGTCAAAAAGTTATGTCGATCTAAAGAATCACGCATAAACCCAAGTTAAGCAACCCCAGTCGCGGTTCTAACTAGGATGGGTCACCAATTGGCACAAAATATATCAAGTGACAAACATGACTGGCAGACATACATTACGCCTATATTCCTGAAGGGGTAGGCAGAGGTGCGTTACACATCAACACTGTGCCAGTATTTTTGTTGGTCCCACGTAATAGAGGGCAAGCGTATTGCTGATAGGGCACTTTAGAAGATCCATTTAAATCAAAATTACCGCAGCTAGGACAGTTGTTACATACCACTAATATAATAATATCTGCAGTCTGAGTAGCTCAGTAATAAATAACTTTGTTTGCAGATTTGATTTCCACTATTTGCTGTTTTATAACACGTGTGTATACATCAATAATACCATGGACGTATTATAATATCTCTATGAACAATACATATACCTACATACTTATAAAAATATATAAAAAAGGGGAAATGCGTGTCGGAAAGCACAAAAGTTTCCGTGCCAAAAGGGCAAAATAATCTGTTTTTTAGTATTTGTCACCGTTTAAGTCAGTCTCCGTAATATTATTTACTATACTAAATTAAATAAAGAGAGAGTTGAAATAATAGTGGTATGTAAGGTTGCTGCCTGTAACTGTTTAAGTATTATTGTATACGACTCATCTCTAAGTCATATTATAGTAAGTGAGAATGCCTCGAAGAAAATCGAACCTCAGCCAATGCAGCAGAAATGATAAAAGGTTAAGATTATTTCGATCTCAGGAATCTGAAGAGGATCATGAAGCAAGACTTACTGCATCTCAGGAACGACAGGTTTAGGTTACGTGCTTCAGAAACGTCACTTCAGCGAGTATCACGACTGAGTTCACAGCGTTCTCAATTGATGGCCTAACGAAATTGAGAGAGCAGTGAACAGCGTGAGGTACGTTTATCCGCTGACTGTGAGGCTCACACCCTGTCACGTGAATCTGAGACCTTCATCGACAGGGAATCTCGCTTGATTTCTCAACGAGTGCTGTCGGCACGAAGTCGGTCTCAGGAAACCAATGAACAACGAGAAGCGCGTTTGACTGCTGATTGCGAGGCGCATGCTATGTCGCGTGAATCTGAGACCTTCACCGACAGGGAGTCTCGCTTGAGTTCAAAAAGAGTACTGTCGGCAATAACTCGGTCTCAAGAAACCAGTGAACAACGCATTCAAATCAGTTAAGCCGTTTCTGAGATTAGCGAGTTCAAACATTCAGACAAAATAAAAATCCTTTGGAAAAAAATCTAAATGGGACAGCAAATTACAGTGATTGTTAAATATAATTACTATTAGTACACACTATTAGGTACCCCAATCTATGTACTGATACAGACGCTGGCTGTGTCCAAACACCGTTAATCAATACATAATAATAATCAATCAATACATATAATAAAATTGCAAGTGGTCGATGTCTGTACATCGAAGACATAATAGAGAAACAGTTGTAGAGGGGCTTTATGAACGTAATAACCCAAAACAATGGTTTTTAGAATTTTTGTCTGTTTGGCTGTGTGTCTGTTTGTCTGAATGTTTGAACACGCTAATCTCAGAAACGGCTTAACCGATTTGAATGCTGGTTTTAGTAATGCGTTGTGGTTTATTCAACTTAACATTTAAGGTTTGTTTTATTTCAATCGGTTCATAAAAAAGTTATGTCGATCTAAAGTACCACGCAGGCGGAGCTGCGGGCCACAGCTAGAATAATACGAGTATAATAAAATTGTAAGTGGTCGATGTTGAACCCAAAACAATGGTTTTTAGAATTTTTGTCTGTTTGTCTGTTTATCTGTTTGTCTGAATGTTTGAACACGCTAATCTCAGAAAGGGCTTAACCGATTTGAATGCGGTTTCAGTAATTCGTTGTGGTTTACTCAATTTAACATTTTGTTTTATTTCAATCGGTTCATAAACCGCCGGGCGCCACTGGAAATACGTTCTGCTTGTAACCAGAGACGCCCGGCAACCGACGTTAGAGCGGCCGCGGCCTTGGTCGCGGAACTAAAAAAAAAAATCGGTTCATAAATAAAAAAGTTATGTCGATCTAAAGTAACACGCAGGCAACAGCTAGTCCAGAATAAAACTTATTGAGGACAGCTGATACAAGTTTATATCAAACGTATCAGTATTCAAAACCATTCAAGTATATTTATCAAACAGAGCTCAATGTACCGTGTAAGACACCCAGACAAACAAATGTACTCATTTAAATAATAATACAAACATTAAAGGGTTAAAAATCGCGTTAAATAAAATTGTGTATTTCAATGTCATTTTAGAATCGGTTCAGAAAGGTCAATAATAATCATAGACCAACGAATTTGGTCCCCTAACAATAAATATTTAGCACATTTTTAGACGGTGCCATTTATCCCAATGTAAGCTAGCATAGATCGTTTGTGTTATAGGATTTAGATAACTGCTATACATACTCATACACATACATACCTACATACATATGGTCACGCCTCTTTCCCCTGGGGGTAGACAGAGACTATGGAATTCCACTTGCTACGATCCTGGCATACTTCTTTCGCTTCTTCCACTTTCTTACCTATCTTCATGTACGCTCTCCGGTTCTAGGTACTCTTGACCTGGCCTTTGGTCAATACGTCTCCAATTTGGTCGAAGTCTGTTCGCCTAGGTCGACACTTACCTGCCTGCCCGCCTTATGTATCTGTTTCGTCAATCTTCTTTCATCCATCCTTTCTACGTGCCTGAACCATCATAGAAAAAGGGATGCTTACCCTTTTTCTATCTTACTCACTACATCTTCTGCCACACCGCAATGTTCTCGTATCACGCTGTTCCTCACTCTATCCACCAATGTCACCCCCGTCATACTTCTCGAACTTCTCATTTCCACTGCATTTATTTTGCATATTCATACCTATACTTATATAAACCTATCATAAAACATAGTAAAGTTGCTTCCACTTT
Organism: Nudaria mundana; assembly: GCA_963556515.1. Taxonomy (NCBI): domain Eukaryota; kingdom Metazoa; phylum Arthropoda; class Insecta; order Lepidoptera; family Erebidae; genus Nudaria; species Nudaria mundana. The sequence goes on from OY748312.1 coordinate 13,768,081, forward strand.
CTATCCGTCCTATGTAGGCTTAGATCTTTAAAACTAGGCAACTGATTTAGATGCGGTTTTCACCAATGGATAGAGCGGTTCTCGAGGAAGTTTTTAGTGTATAATTTGCCAAGCGGGCGAAACCACGGGTGTCTGCTAGTAAATGAGACAGTTACCCCCGTTTAGTTCGTCTGTTAGCTCTACAGAGCACAGAGCCCCAAGCATCGCGTTTTATAAATAGTAAAAATAGGCCAAAATATTGTACATATTTATTCTTGATTAGGTATTTAATATTTAAGAAAATAACATGAAAACACAAAAGAACCCCAATGCCACAAAAACAAGTAACATAACCTAATATTAATGTGTTCTTGTATGTTCAGTGTAACCTTGTTGTATTTCCCACACTGATATCATACACACAGAAATAACCACGTGAATGAATCTCGCTGAATCTATACAGAGCTGTGACGTGATACACCATCTTCATTGCAATTGCCCGGCCACACGACTTGACGAACGGTGAGGAAAATGGTGAGGTACATCGTGTGGCCACTTTACTCGCCTCGCCGCGCCGCTCGCCTTGCCCAGCGAGTGAAGTACTCGGACGTGTTCCCGAGAATAAGGGGCGCGTGTGGCTACTAGGGAAATATTCGCGACAACGCGAGCGCGAACTCGAACACGAGGAGCAACACGAGCGGACATCGTTTGTCCGCACCATAAGACAGTAGCGGATGTCTTCGCTTTCTGCTCCGCTCCTATTGGTCACAGCGTGAAGTTATATACCCAATAGCTTGCCTAGATAAATTGACTATTAAACACAAATAGATTTATTTCAATTGGAAACAGTAGTTCAATCAAATTAGGCCGTAAATAGTAATCATCATCATCTCAGCCATATTTAACGCCATATTTTGACCTACACATGTACCACTCTGGCCGGACGGATTGGTTGGTTGGTGGGTTTTGTGTCGAGTTTTACGATTTATTTCTAAATACATACAAACATGATTCGACCCGGGAATCGAACCCGTACACATACTGCGCCACCGAGGCAGTTCAATGGTGGACAACCACTGTTTTCCCAGTAAGTCGTTCCCACTAGTTCTACTAGTTTTTTTCTGGTATAACTAGTGGCAATCTCTCTTCCCACTTATTCTACCCAGGTTCTATTAAACAGTTCTGTTTAGTAGAACTAGTGGGAACGAATCAAATAATTAGTGAAGTTTTGTAAATTGGTAGAGTTATACCTAGCGGTATGTAAATGAACATACCAAAGGTTTCAGTTCTCAGACATTTACTGAAAATAATATCTCGAATATCAATATGATTACTTCTGAGAAATCATTATCCTTTATTCTATATCTTACTTAAGTAGTTACATAAAACTTACGTTGAATAACAAAGTTCCTAAAACAATACACGTATTAACTGCGTGTCAGAATTAATAGCAATAGACATTTGTCGTAGGTAAACCTTCTGAAGTCCAAGGTTCGAATACTGAGAAGCTAACAATAAATACATCCCCTGTCGCCCTAAGAGTTAACGATAATAGCGGAAATCCGCAAACATCTCTGCTGTGATACACTTAAGTTAACATTGTACAACCAGTTCAGTAGACACAAAATCTGGACGCCTACTCGCGTTTGCCTTTACGAACGAAACTTTTAATAACGAAATTAGAACGTGAAAAAAATGACAAATTTATACAAAATTCATACAACTTCGAACTTTCGTTAGGGGTAGGCCTTCTGTTCTGTCTAAGGAAAGACAGAATGCTACTTGACCTTGGGGTTATCTTTCTGAATAAAAAAGCGGAAAGTGCGAGTCGGACTGGCGCACGAAGGGTTCCGTGCCATTATCTATAAAAACGGCAAATTAATCGCGTTTGTTGTATGGGAGTCCACTTAAATATTTATTATATTCTGCTTTTTAGTATTTTTTGTTATAGAGGCAACTGAAATACATAATCTGTGAAAATTTCAACTTTCTAACTATCATGGTTCACGAGGTACACCTGGTGACAGACGGACGAACAACGTTGTCTTAGTAATAGGGTTCCCATTTTACCCTTTGGGTAGGGAACCCTTAAAAGTATGCTACTTTAAAGCGAACGTAGCTTAGTGGCCTAGGCGTTAGTATTGCGTTTGACGACGTAAGTTCGATCCCTGTCACCACAGTACTGACGTGAACACACTCTTAACACAAGCACATTTTATCTTAGCTGGAGGGGTTAACGGAAATGTTAGTGCTAGTATTCTCCCAAGGTGTGGAGGACGGGGAAACTGGTCCTGATCCGTAAGGCCGGGCGGCCGGTGGACTCACCGTCCGGATACCGGCCGATCGGGTTGCTCGACGAGGTGTATAAGCTCTTTGAGCGAATTATCGTGGAACGTATCGTCGAGCATCTCTCGACGGTGGGGCCAGACCTGGCGGACAACCAGTACGGTTTCCGTCGGGGACGCTCCACCGTGAGCGCGATCATGCGCGTGAAGAGCCTGACGGAGGAAGCAGTCTCGCAGGGCAAGGTGGTGGTGGCGGTGTCTCTTGACATCGCCAAAGCGTTCAACACCTTGCCATGGAGCTGCGTTAGGGAGGCGCTCGTGTATCACGAAACGCCTCTCTACCTCCGTCGTATTGTCGTGGCCTATCTCTCGGAGAGGGCCATAGCTTTCCCCAGCTGGCTCGGGCCAGCTCGGCGAGATGTGTCGTGCGGTGTTCCGCAGAGGTCGGTCCTGGGGCCGCTTCTGTGGAACATAGGCTACGACTGGGTGCTATGGGGTACGTTGCCTTGGGGCGTCGGCGTAACGTGCTACGCTGACGATACCCTCGTCACGGGGCGGGGTGCAACGTACCAGGAAGCAGCATTCAAGGTCACGACGGGTGTTGCTCAAGTCGTGGGTCGGATATGGTGGCTGGGACTGGAGGTGGCCTTGCACAAGTCCGAAGTTCTGTGTTTTCACAGACCTCGAAACGGTCCACCTGAAGGTTCCAGCATAAGTCGATGAAGTACCTAGGGATCGTACTTAATAGCCGATGGAACTTCGGACCACATTTCCGAAGTTTGGTCCCCAAGGTGACGCAGGCATCGGTCGCGCTTTCGCGACTGATGCCCAACCTAAAGGGACCCAACGCTTCCTGCAGGAGACTGTACCTGGGGATCGTGCGGAGTATGGCCCTATACGGGGCTCCCGTATGGGCGGATAGGTTAGTGGTCAAGGGGAATGTGACTCTGTTAAACAGACCACTTCGAACCTTGGCCGTCAAAACAATAAGGGGCTACCGCATGATTTCCGGAGAGGCGGCATGTCTCCTAGCCGGGATCCCTTCATGGGACCCAGGTCTCATGAAGGGATCTTCCAGAAGCGAGAGCCCTTGCGTGATTGTTCCAATGGCGCAAGGAGGCGTTGGAGCGGGACCATAGGCCTGCTTCTCGAGAAATCGAGGACCAGCGGTCCCAATTCCGCCAGGATCTCATGGAGTCATGGAGGGTGCGACTTGAGCAACCCAAGTGGAGTACCACCATCATCGCGGCGGTGAGACCGATCATGGACGATTGGCTGCAGAGGCAGCATGGTGACCTCACGTACCGGACGGCGGGATCGCCACCCGCCGTCCTTACAGAAGCAGGCTAGAAGGGTTGCTGCTGCGGGGCCTTTGCCCCATAGCACGCAACCAGATTCACTCACTGACGCGGGATAAAACCCTACCCCAACGACGCGGGACACTCATCCCGACCAAACACCCGCAGAGACCACAGAGGTGGTCAAAGTCCGCCGGGCGCCACTGTACATACCCTCTGCTAGTAACCAGAGACGCCCGACAACGGACGTTAGAGCGGCCGCGGCCCTGGGCCGCGGAGTTAAAAAAAAAAAGTGCTAGTATTCTGTTTAAAAACAAAATACTTCTATATCTTCAACTTCAAGTTCAAATGAGAGTTTTTATTAAATACGTAAATGCAATAAGAACGCTCATTTGAAGTAATTTAATACGTACCATTCAGTTTTACGCTTCATACCCAGAATTGGCAAAATTTCGACGCGAGCCACTTTAAATGCTAAACCGATCCGGCCGTATCCGTTCATTCCAATAGCTATTTAGTTTATACTCGTACCTATGGGACATTACTTACTGATGAAATTGATAAGTATATTTTTTAAGATAATTATGTTTTACAATAAATTTTTTTTTTAGAATTTGGTGTCAGTAATCTTTTTATTAACGAAAGTTATGTGTTTCGAAAGGTGCAAAGTATGAATATAGAGGGATATAGAACTAGAGGTCGGACCGAAGAAAGAGATGACGTGTGACAGGGATGAGTGGAGGAGGAAGACAATATGTTGCGGTTCTCTAGTGCGAGACGCCCAAGACTTTAATTAGCCATGCCATAGCAGCTGGCACGTAAGATTTTGTTACCTTTCATCAACATGTCATAGCAAGGCAACAGGTTTCAATTTCTTTCAAAGTTACAATATAGCTGATACTTTTATTCATTAAATTCATTCGGCCATTTTGGACATAACCCATTATACCTATGTGGGCCCGGTGACGGCAATAGGCTTGCCCCCTATTACGCGGGACTAAAAATTCTGGCAAATTGTGGGTATAATGCACCTCAAATAATTGGAATAATGGCAGGTAGGTAATGAATCTGCTTCTTACCTCTCTCTTCTACACGTAGGTACCTACTTAGGTACCTACGTGTAGATTCCTATTAAAAGTTAGACAGATTTTCCAAATTTTGTACATTTTTAAATTTCTTCAAGACTTTTTTCATAGATCACATCGATTCCAAAATCGTAATGTTGAAAATCAGTAATATATATTTATGATTCCTTGACTTCCTTCTTCGTCAAACTCGCAAACTTCCTAGTTATAATATTAGTAAGATAGATAATACATAGTAAGCCCCACTCAAGAGAATGTTGCCAAAAATAAACAACAGACCGTCCAATGACCCGGTTCTGTTAAGTCTTGTATTTAGGAACATTATTTTAAGCATCATTAGCGATTTTTCCTATATGTTCCCTATCACTAAGACTCCGCTGTCCGTGTGTCACCCGCTGTATCTCGCAAACCGTGAAAGTTAGAAAGTTGAAATTTTCACAGATGACATTGTATTTCTGTTGCAGTACTAAAAAGCAGAATATTATGAATAAGGGGGCGCGGGCGTAGGGGATAGTATCTCGTCGTATGGGACAACAAACTTGATTTTTTTGCTGTTTTGGTACAGAACCCTTTGTGCGCGAGCCCGATGATAATGATACAGAATTTATTCGTGGATGAAGGTGAAGCATGTGAAAGGTATTGCTATATTTTCTATACCAGTTTACCTTTTTTTTTTTTAAACAATACAATACCACGTTTTTGTCATCAAAGGGGTATACCAAGGCTTTCGTTAAGCCCCCTTTTCGTCAGTTACTGTTGGTACAACGTAATAAAGACGTGCTTTGATCGAAATACCTTATATATATATAGAACACGAAGTGAAGAGTTGTTTGTAAGTTTATGATCTAAGAATATGTCAAATAATGCCTTGCAGAACATATTATGATGTTGTAACCTAGTTATAAAAGCATTTGAAAAAATCGATTAAACTATGCACTCAAATATTTTTTGCTAAAGAAAATGTTCTTCCGATTCAGCTACGAATAATAACAGTGTCTAACTCGATTCAAAATACTCAAATCGATTTAAAATGATGACTTCACCGCCCTCACTAACGAACTTGTTGCGATAGCTTCGCGCCGACGACCTCGAATCAAAGTCGTCTTAATAAAACGGAAAGACAGAAATAATACGTAATTTAACATCGCGATGTGACTCGAATCAGAGTCTGAGACTATGATTCGGTTCACTCACAGAGAATTGACTACAATCACAAAGAATTTACAATCGATGACAAACTAATGGATGACAAACACTTTCCCAACGCAAATAATTACAATAAGAATCGCAAGAACTATAGAGTTGCTGGACTACAACTAGCGCCTGTCCAAGACACCACTAACCCAAAACTTCTAATATCGTTATCACTACAAATTATATCAATTTGTGAGTTACGGGCGTCGCTTTATTTGAGTAAAAGTATTCATAGTAGAGTAGACCTACGTGAAAATACTCGTAATAAGAATTAACAAAAAAAGTTTTTTTTTTAATAAAGCTTTTATCATCATAATACATTTTTGAAAAAAACTCACTTGTACCATTCCACAAATATTTTATTTTCTGACCGGTTTCGCCTTATGGCATCATCAGAGGTCCTCCTACTTACTCACTCCTACTTAATCACACAACATAACACTTTTATAACACATTTTCTACTAATATTATTTATTTTTACTTACAGAAACCATTTCGTTAATATTATGACATTAAACTCCTTTTATCATCATAATATTGCATTGTCATGCGACTTACGGGCAAGGTTTCAGCTCCATCGGAAAACGGGAAGTATGTTAAATTTAACTTGTAAGATTTGATTACACACGGAAATCGGGACAGGTGAGAATAAATACGAGTAGGTACGAGTATAAGCTTGTAAAATATATTTCATTTTGCGGTACGTTTAACTTACGTGGTACTTCGTTCTTGTCTCGGTGTGACAGGTAGCTGCGTCCATTGTTCAAAAGTATTTTGAATGCAAGTTGATTTCGTTGGAGCTTTCAAAGTACTTTTCTTTCTTTCCATATTTATCTCACAATGGTTTTTAAAGGTTTGTTTTTCTTTCAATATTCATAAGCAAGCTGTATTTCTGTTTTCGGATGTAAGATAATATCGGTTTTCTTTGAGTGTTCATAGAAATTATTATTGAGTTGTTGGAATATTTGAGTGTTGTAGCAAATATCGTCAGTTCTTTGATCTCTCGAATACTGTGTCACTTTACTAAGCAAATTTTACGTTTTATATTATATCTATATGTTACATCTAAATTTTAGGTTTAAATTACAGAGTGGTGTATGTGGGAGCAACAAAATTAATGGTAATTAAAGCCACGCCTATATAGATTGGCTTGGCACTTGGCAGCCAGGATTGTAGAAAGTGGAGAGCGCATACCAGTGCCTCTCTTGATGTGCTTTGTAACTACACGGAGTAAGTTTGCACTGCTTCTATGTTCCGTTCTTTAAATAAGTAGGTATAATCTGGACATCCTTTTTAACCGAGTTCAAAAAAAGGAGGTTACCAATTCAACTATTTTTTTTAATGTTTGTTAGATACCATATACCTTTGAACTGGATGTACCGTTCAAATTTATTTTTGAGTGAAAGCTGCTTTTCGTGTGGTTCTATTTCAATTTGATCTCATTCCGACATTTATTTGGTCTCATTCTGACGACTTTTTTGCTAAAATTATCTCATTTAGTGACTAGATTATAGGGACAGCATTTTAGGTATTATGTCGTTTAATATAAATTACTCTTTATTATGCTATTAACATTTACAAATCAGTGCTGTCAATCAACAAATAGTAACTTACATTATTTGTAACCAAATGACAAATGGATTGAAAACGTCAGATATGATCAACATTCGGTGAACTATTTGCGGAATTGATCGAACTAATGAGGATGTAGAATGACCACTAATTGACAAGAGACTCTCATACAGATTGGTGTAATTGATGATTATCACACTGTGGCTTTGAGAGGCAAATACATTAGTTGAAGAGGTATTGGACTTCAATTGCTACTATTACTATGGTATTTGTTTATAAATTTAGTTTAAATCCTCTCTACTTTACTAGCGGATGCCCAAACGACGAACGGCTTCGCCTGTGACAAATTAAACCTTCCTCGAGAATAATTTTATTCTTTTTTTTTTTTTTTTTTTTTTTTTTTTTTATATTTGGTTCGCCAAATTGACGCCGCCCGCCTGGTGGTAAGTCGTGACGACGTCTATCGATTGTGGGCCACTCTCACAGCACACATTACTATTGAGAGTGGCCCTCAACTTGACGACCTACTGATGTGCCTCTTCACGCTCCGCTTAAAGAACCCAGGATTATATGTAGGAGGAAACACGTGCACAGGCAGGGCGTTCCAGGCCACTATCGTTCGGCAGAGAAACGAACGTTTAAAACGTTCGGTTCTCGCGAACATGCTATCCACTGTGTGGGGGTGGCATCTCTGCCCGGCACGAGTCGTTCGGGATCGGAAGGAAGAGGGTGGGATCAGATTGAAGAGCTCTTCAGAACACTCGCCGTGGTAAATACGGTAGAATGCGGCCAAGGAAGCTATTGTTCGGCGCTGAGCTAGCGGCTCAAGGCTTCCCGTTACCTCCGGACAACCTATAATACGGATAGCCCGTCGCTGCATAGCGTCGAGAGCGTCCAGCAGATACTTCGCGGAGCCGTCCCAGAGGTGAGAGCAGTATTCGACGCAGGGTCTAATCTGCGTCTTGTACAGCAGACACCTCTGGTCCGGTGTAAAGAACCTCTTTACCTTATTCAGTATTCCTAGTTTCCGCGAAGCTAGCCCTATACATCTTTCGATGTAGTTTTTATTATTGAGCTCTCGACGAACGTCTATGCCAAGGATATCAAGGTTGTCCTTCATTGGTAATAATGCATTCTGAAGAGAGGGTAGGGGAAGGAAAGGGGATTTCTTCGCAGTAAATGCACACGCCTGTGTTTTGCGGGCATTGAACTCGACCAGGTTCTCGGTACCCCATTGAGAGATACTGTCGAGGTTACGGTCGAGATCAGCCACGAGTCGTCGTCTCTCCTCCTCAATCTCAGATCGCCCCGCCGTCGGACGAACCGAGTAACTCCCGTGCAGTGTGCTGTCATCTGCATAGCAATGAATGTTCCCGAGGGATAGCATATCATTGATATGCAGAAGAAAGAGAGTTGGTGATAGTACGGACCCCTGCGGTACCCCGGCATTCACTTGCAAGAAGCGAGAAGCCTGCACTCGGCGCTCGTTTAAAAAGCTGGCAATCCAGCTGCACAGTTGAGGAGGTAGACCATATGCCGGAAGCTTGGAAAGGAGCGAAGCATGCCAGACCCTATCGAAGGCTTTGGCGATGTCCAGGCTAATAGCCAAGGACTCGCCGTGCCTTTCCATAGCCCCACCCCAGACATGCGTTACGAATGCCAGAAGATCACCCGTTGATCGCTTTGGCCTGAAGCCGTATTGTCGATCATTGATTAGCGAGTGATCCTCTAGGAATTGCATGAGCTGCTTATTTATAAGGAGCTCAAGCACCTTGCAAATGACTGAGGTGACAGCTATGGGTCGATAGTTGCCTGGATCGGACCGATCCCCTTTCTTGGGGATCGGTTGTACGTTCGCCTCCTTCCAGACCTCCGGCACGAGCCCTGAAGAGTATGACAGGCGGTACAGACGCGTTAATACTGGAGACAACTCAGCTGCACATTTTCGTAGCACCACCGCCGGAATGCCGTCAGGGCCACTGGCTTTCCGCGTGTCGAGTGACCGCAGCACTGCCCGTACATCACATTGCCTGATAACAATATCAGGCATTGTGTGGCCACAGTTGGCGATGGCGGGGGGCTGCAGGCCATGGTCGTCGACCCGGGAATTAGCCGCAAAGAGGTCTGCGAGCATATCCGCTTTCTCTTGGGCTTTGTGAGCCAGTGTTCCATCTGGGTAACGCAGCGGTGGCAGCGAGGGCTGACAAAAGTTAGATTGCACGGCTTTGGCCAGTTGCCAGAATCCACGGCTGCCCGTGGGATGGGAAGTGAGCTCCTGACCAAGCCGCGCGACGCGCTGGGCATCCGCTCTCTTAAAGGCCCTCTTACTCGACTTTGTGGCCCGGTTGTACGCTGCTTTGAGGTGGCCCACGTTTGGGTCGCGCACAGCCCGGGTTCTGATCCAGGCGCGATATGCCGACTGTTTTTGTCGAACAGCTTTGGCACAATCTCGCCCGAACCAGGGACGGGCTCTGCGGATACTGGCGACATCAGTGAAAGGGATGTAATAATCCATCCCTAAACTGATCTCGCCAGCAATAGCAGAAGCACTATCCGAAGGAGCCTTTCCTACAAAGCAGCGCTGGCTCCAGGGGACGGACGCATAATAATCGCGTAGACCGTCCCAATCCGCTGACGAGTAGTGCCATAGTCGTCGTGACGTTTGTACAGGACGTGCAGGAGGTGACACCTTCATGACAGCGTGAACAACACAGTGGTCGGAACTACCCAGTGGGGCTCCTACCGAAACACTGTACTGGGCTGGGCGACTCGTCAGCAGTAGATCCAGCAGAGCGGGCGCGTGATCTGACCTGTCTGGTATCCGGGTGATCCCGCATACCATCTGGGTCAGACCGTGGGAGAGAGCGAACGCATGGGCGGCTCCACCCGCATGATCAGTCTTGAGGGACCCCAGCCATTCAATGTGATGGCCATTGAAGTCCCCCAGAAATACTAGGTCAGCGTTCGGGAACCGCACCTGCGCTTCATCAGCCGTCTCGCTGAGGTACTGGAAGAGCTTTGTTGTCTCAGAATCCCCTGTGTGGGATCGGTAGACGCACACGTAGATCTGGCTCATAGAGCCATGGTCTACGTGCAGCCAAAGGACGGAATTGGAGGGGTTCTCTAGGCAGCGCAACCGGCGGCAGCAAACATCCGCCCTAACGAACACGCACACCCCGGCTTTGTCTCGAAATTGTTCCTCGATGACATAGCCGGGGTAACACAGGTAAGACGTGTCGTCAGGGCGGCGTATTTGTGTCTCCGTGAGGAACATCACAGCGGGCCGTGCCGTCTCAAGGTGGTGGTGGACGGTATCGAGGTTCGCATGGAGTCCACGGACGTTAGTGAACTCCACCTCGAAATGTGAAGTTGTGGGGTTTCCTAGGGCCGCTGTGTAACGTTTATTTCTTTTTTGTTGCACTGCCATTGTAGATTTTGAAGAAGAAGCGTGAAGACAGGGCGACATTTGGTGCAGCAGTAAGTGACAAAGCGCAGGGGCTAGCTTTGTCTAGAACCGTGTGGTTAGGTCGGAGCCGACTCGCCGGACGGAAGGGCTCCCAAACCCCCCTGATGCAAGGCCGCCGCTACCCCACACCGGTTACCACCCGGAGCGGCGATCCCACATCAGGATTATGCGCAACATGTGGGGCAGCCTCCTGGGGTGGTTGGCCCCAGGCGGGCCCCATGACTGTGTTGCGGGCGGCCGCGGCAACGCCGTTGCTAAGGGTCTCCCTGGCCGGCGAATCGACCCACACCACCCACACTAGACTCCGTTTTGCCCCCACTGGTCCCATGCCTGCTGCACCATACATCGCCCCGGGCCCGGCGGTGCAGCTGCTGAACCCCTAACGCAACCCAGCCTGGGCTGGGTTACTTGGGGGGCTTTAGCACAGCTGCACGGTGGTACCCCCCCGGACCAACACTGTTGTACCACCTGGTACCCACGTAGGGGCCGAAGCCACTCCATAGGTACCGTAAATTAACGAGCCTCGTCCGTTTATCAGCAGGTGCGCCACTAGCAGGTGAGGTCGCTGGGGCCCTATAGATGTTGGTAGAGCCCCTTTGCACCCAAAATTCATTAGTGACAACGGCATGAGAATCGGTGCAGTAGTTTTTGAATTTATCGCGAACAGGCAGACACACGCTGCGTTAGACTTGGTTTTATAATTATGTAGTGATGCTATAAAGAGTTTGCGGGTTTGTAGGGGGATCTCTGGAGTTAGGAGTGTTTTGGGGCAATTGTCAGAACGATCGAAGTGTCATAATGTTTAAGTTATGGTGATAATGGTGGAACGCCAAAATAGAAGATTATCGCTTTAAAACTGAAGTTTCATGATGGAAAATACATGACTATTAATTGGATTACAAAAGTGTAAAGTAAAACATTGGATTCATTTAGTCTCAAACGTAGCAAACATATTGACTGTGAAATCTTAAACAACTTATTACCCTCGATTTCAAATAAGCATACAATCACTGAAGGGGTAGGATGAGGCATAATCGTCCAATTTTGTCGCTAACCTACTTGTGTCAAATAATAGTTGGCGAAACTATTGCCTAATAATATATTTCTGTATTGAAAGCAACGAATTTGCTTCTACTGTTCTTATATAAGTAGATAGAAAATAAAACACAAAAACGGAAATTTCATCAGTCGAACTCGTTCCTTAATAAGGGGAATCTCTCTGACCGTTGAGCTATGATGACTAATACCGACATCATCCAATCTTTGCTTCGTTATAATTTCTAGATCGCGCTTTTAGGTTATAAAGTTAGTTCGCGCTATAAGCTGCCAAAAATTCTGCCAAACAACGCTGATATCGATATCCAAGCGCTTAGATCAAAAACAGTGATGCACCTACTCCACTTGCAGTTGAGGTTTGTTTGGGGATTTTCATGGAACCCAAAATTACCAGTCTGAGTCACAGTAGTAATACAGTAAATAAATTTGATAAACGTCTGAGGCCAGCGTTAGTTTACGGGTAAAATACTTTGGACAAAAGGTTCACGACCTCGGAATATTCCCACGGTCCTTTGTCTTCTATTGTTCACAAACTTTTTAATTGCTTTGATGGCGCAATTATTGAGTGGTCATTCTGCAGAAGAAGTTTGTGGGTCACTTTACTTAGAAATGTTAGAATCTATTCATGAAGTTATGATGAGGTAGGCTTGTTGTTCGTCGATGCGTGTCAATTCCAACTAACTTAACTGCTGTGGTGGCGTGGTCGGTAGTGCATCGCCTTTCGACTCCTCCGAAGTCGGATTAGAATCAAATATTAGTGTTATCCACTAATGTTTGTTTTGGAGTTTGGGTATTTTCTATGAATTAATATTTTGTTCGTATTTAAAATAATATAAGTATGTTTATCAGTTGTTTAGATCCCATAGCACAAGTTAAAGCTTAGTTTGGGCCAACAATTTCCAAAAAAAAAATCTGACTGATATGATCACGCTCCTAATATAAGCACTTTTTGATCGATCTCACGTGCGTACCGAAGTGCTACTTATCTCTAAGCATATCTCTTACAATAGACCTGGCACAGGAGACGTACACTCTTATTACAAAGGATTACTTTTCCTTGTTTTCATTTCCAGGGAATCTCAGTTTTCAAACCTAACGCAATGTCGATTTGTGTACGTTTTTAACCGACTTATAAAGAAGGTTCTCTATTTGACAGCTTTTTTGTTTGTAATTTCAAATCTTTCGACTGAAGCTGACATGCCCATTATGGACAAAAGCCTCGACAAAAATAAAGAAAAAAAAATCTTTCTACTAGGGGAACTCATTTAGAAATTATTATTTGTTCCCAACCAAGCCAATATCTCCGCGACGGTAAGCATAGATGTACAACACATCCACTTTTGCAATTTTGTTGGTCCCAAAGTCCCATGTAAGAGGGAGGCCTACCGGGCATTATATACAATACTACGTATGCAATGCATGCTGCTGTTGCAAAAAACTGAGCGAAGTGAAATTTTACATTGTTTTCAATGGGATCATTATTTTTTTCGGTGATTATTCCTCGATGGTATGTCCGATTTTCTTTTTTTTTTGTTCTAAACCACCCTCACGCCACACGTTATCACTGTGGTAAGTTTGAAGGAGATCGGTTCAGGCGTTTAAGAGGAGTATGCGGACAAACTAAATACATGAGTCACCTAAGATTGAGCTTCGCTCTATTCGCTCAATAAAATCTAAAATTACTTATACTAAATTCCAACAACCAGTACCGATACCATACACTTAACCTCTGCAGTCCGTATCTTAAATAACGCAAAACTTGATGCCATGGAGTGGCACTAAATAATGCTGTACTATGCTTTTCTTTAAATTATAAATAGTATGTTCTTTATGGTAAACTTTGCTTCAAAGTGGGCAGATAAGTCTCGTATTCAAATAACACATGATACACAATCTTAGGTGCAATAAATAAGATCACAGTTACATAGATAGACAGTACAAGATACAATTACACTTATCAGCACATCGCTGTTTATTTCCACCCTGTTGGGTACGCAATGGAATGCGAATTACTATCTAAGATCGTGTTTGACTGGCAAGTCTTAACTACAAGACCTTTGTTCGTGTTTTAAGTGAAGTTTCGTTAACCTACAAGAGATTGCTAATAGCGATAGAACCGATAATTGTAAAATATCTTCTGGTTTTTAGGGTCCCGTAGTAAGTAGTCTCGGAACCGTTATAGTTTTGTCATACCTGTCGGTCCGTCCGTCTTCAGCTTTCCTTCAAAACGGTTAGAGCTAGAAACATGAAACTTTGCATGGATATGTATATTTACTACGCCGACAAAGTGCTAAAACAATTTTTTTTTAAATACTTTTTTTAGGGTACCTCCCCTACACGCAAAGTGGGGATGATATTTTTTTACTCGCGGCTACCTCCTCGTGTGAGGTATCATTAGATAGGTCTTTTACCGCGGCCCAGGCGCGGAAGGCGAAGGGGCGCGGCAAGAAGAGCGGCACCCCTGCCGCCTCCTCTTCCTCTAACGCACCCGCTGCTTCTTTACATCTCTCCGGACGGGAGTGATGGGAGGTAGTGGGGGCCAAGAAAAGGAAGACGAAGGCCGCCAAGAAAGCGGCCAAGAAAGTGGCCAAAGCCGCCGCGGCGAAGGCGCCGAAGAGGCGCCGCGCTCCTCGCTCCACAGCCGTCGTCCTTACGGTGACGACGGAGGGTGTGGAGAGGGGTGTGGGGTACGCTGATGTCCTGAGGACCGTGAAGTCCTCAGTCAACCTCTCAGCCCTCGATATCCAGGGGGGTATCCGGTGCAAGACGACACGCACCGGGGCTCGCCTCCTCGAGGTCTCCGGCGCCTCCAGCGGCCCTAAAGCTGACGCCCTAGCAGCGCAGCTTAGGGACGCGCTGGATGCAGAAGCCGTCCGCGTCACCAGACCCACCAAATGCGCTGCATTGCGCATCACGGGTCTGGATGACGCGGCCACGACGGAGGAAGTAATCTCCGCCGTCGTGGAGGCGGGCGGCTGCGCCCGTGACCAGGTGAAGGCTGGGGATATCTCCTTCGGCTCCACTGGTCATGGGATGACAGTCGTCCAGTGCCCCGTCGCGGCGGCACTGAAAGTGACGGACGGACGAAGCCTCCTCGTAGGGGGCTTCCTAAAGGCGCAGGTGCACCTCCTTCGTGCCCGGGAAACCAGATGTTTCCGGTGCATGGTGGTGGGGCACGTCGGAGTGCAGTGCACAGCGGAAGTCACCGTGGGCGATCGGTGCTTCCGCTGCAGCCGGCCCGGTCACAAGGCAAGTGCCTGTGATGCCCCGCCTCGCTGCTTTAGATGCGAGGCGGAGGGCAAAACTGCGGACCACCGGGTCGGCAGCACAACCTGCGCCGCCTCGAGGCCAAAGCCTCGTCCGTCCGCTGAGAGCGGTGGGGGTGCCGCTACTGCACGGCCAGATGTTTCTCGGCGGGATGCTGATATGGACGTCCATTAATGTCTGACGCCCATATCCGCATCCTGCAAGTGAATTTGAACCGCTGCCGCGCTGCTCAGGATCTTCTGTACCAGAGCATCCGGCAGTGGTCCATAAACTTGGCCGAGCCGTACTACGTCCACCCGGGAAGCCCGGTGGACGAGGACGGCTCGGCCTGTTTTATCTTCGGGGGGTCCGCCGCAGACAACTCGCGCCTTGCTATCATTGCAAGGGGCCGCGGGTGTGTTGCGGCGGAATATGATGGGTTGGCAGTCGTGGCCACCTACATCTCGCCGACACTGGACGAGACTCAGTTTGAGCTATGGCTCACTGAGCTCGACGTCGTCTTCGCTGCGTGCCGTCCTCGCCCAGTCCTGCTCCTGGGAGACTTCAACGCCTGGAGTGAGGCGTGGGGCTCCCGGGAAACCAGGGTCAAGGGGAGGCTTCTTGAGGACTGGACCAGAACACGTGGTCTGGAGGTCCTCAACCGGGGGAATGTCGCCACCTTCTGGCGGCGGGGGACCAGCTCGGTCGTGGACGTATCGTTCGCGACCTCTGCCCTCGCCGCCCGTATTACTGGCTGGCACGTGGAGGAGGGTGAGGAGACGCGCTGGATGCAGAAGCCGTCCGCGTCACCAGACCCACCAAATGCGCTGCATTGCGCATCACGGGTCTGGATGACGCGGCCACGACGGAGGAAGTAATCTCCGCCGTCGTGGAGGCGGGCGGCTGCGCCCGTGACCAGGTGAAGGCTGGGGATATCTCCTTCGGCTCCACTGGTCATGGGATGACAGTCGTCCAGTGCCCCGTCGCGGCGGCACTGAAAGTGACGGACGGACGAAGCCTCCTCGTAGGGGGCTTCCTAAAGGCGCAGGTGCACCTCCTTCGTGCCCGGGAAACCAGATGTTTCCGGTGCATGGTGGTGGGGCACGTCGGAGTGCAGTGCACAGCGGAAGTCACCGTGGGCGATCGGTGCTTCCGCTGCAGCCGGCCCGGTCACAAGGCAAGTGCCTGTGATGCCCCGCCTCGCTGCTTTAGATGCGAGGCGGAGGGCAAAACTGCGGACCACCGGGTCGGCAGCACAACCTGCGCCGCCTCGAGGCCAAAGCCTCGTCCGTCCGCTGAGAGCGGTGGGGGTGCCGCTACTGCACGGCCAGATGTTTCTCGGCGGGATGCTGATATGGACGTCCATTAATGTCTGACGCCCATATCCGCATCCTGCAAGTGAATTTGAACCGCTGCCGCGCTGCTCAGGATCTTCTGTACCAGAGCATCCGGCAGTGGTCCATAAACTTGGCCGAGCCGTACTACGTCCACCCGGGAAGCCCGGTGGACGAGGACGGCTCGGCCTGTTTTATCTTCGGGGGGTCCGCCGCAGACAACTCGCGCCTTGCTATCATTGCAAGGGGCCGCGGGTGTGTTGCGGCGGAATATGATGGGTTGGCAGTCGTGGCCACCTACATCTCGCCGACACTGGACGAGACTCAGTTTGAGCTATGGCTCACTGAGCTCGACGTCGTCTTCGCTGCGTGCCGTCCTCGCCCAGTCCTGCTCCTGGGAGACTTCAACGCCTGGAGTGCGGCGTGGGGCTCCCGGGAAACCAGGGACAAGGGGAGGCTTCTTGAGGACTGGACCAGAACACGTGGTCTGGAGGTCCTCAACCGGGGGAATGTCGCCACCATCTGGCGGCGGGGGACCAGCTCGGTCGTGGACGTATCGTTCGCGACCTCTGCCCTCGCCGCCCGTATTACTGGCTGGCACGTGGAGGAGGGTGAGGAGACGCACTCGGACCATCGGTACATCCGATTCGATGTCGTCCCCCCACCTGACCTCCCACAGCCGGTAGAAAATCCCCCGGATCCGCGTTGGGCACTTCACCATCTGGATCGGGAGGCTCTCCTGGAGGCATCCATCGTGCAGGCCTGGATTCCGGCATCGGACTGGCCTGCCGATGTGGATGCCGAGGCGGAGTGGTTCAGGAGAGCCATGTCGCAAATCTGTGATGCGGCGATGCCTAGGGTTACACCCAGACCGGCCAGGAAGCAGGTGTACTGGTGGTCGCCGGAGATTGCACAGCTGCACGCAGCATGCATCTCCGCCCGCCGCCAGTACACCAGGTTTCGCCGGAGGCATCGCCGCCCAGACGACGCGGCAACCCGAGAGGCGGAGCTTTATCAGGCTTACATGGAGGCTAAAGGTAATCTCCAGGAGACAATAAAGCGGGCCAAGACGGCGGCCCACGAGGAGCTCCTGGAGACCCTGCAGCAGAACCCATGGGGGCGCCCGTACCTACAGGTCAGGGAGAAACTCCGACCTAGGGCGCCCCCACTGACCCAGAGTCTCCAGCCGCAGCAGCTGGAGCGGGTCATGGGCTCCCTGTTTCCGACGAGCGCGGAGGAGCACGTCCCTCCGCGCATGGCTCCGTCTCTGCCCGACGCGGATAGCACCGGCCAAGACGACGTACCCGAAGTCAGGGTGGGGGAGCTAGGGGCGGCAGTACTCCGGCTTAAACGCCGGAAAATCACTGCCCCCGGACCCGAAGGCATTCCTGGCCGTGCATGGGTCCTGGCCCTCGAAGAACTCGGGCCTCGACTGATGGGGCTCTTTAGCGCATGCCTCGAAAGGGGCCAGTTTCCCAAGGTGTGGAGGACGGGGAAGCTGGTCCTGATCCGTAAGGCGGGGGGGCCGGTGGACTCACCGTCCGGATACCGGCCGATCGTGTTGCTCGACGAGGTGTGTAAGCTCTTTGAGCGAATTATCGCGGAAAGCCTCGTCGAGCATCTCTCGACGGTGGGGCCAGACCTGGCGGACAACCAGTACGGTTTCCGTCGGGGACGCTCCACCGTGAGCGCGATCATGCGCGTTAAAAGCCTGACGGAGGAAGCAGTCTCGCAGGGCAAGGTGGTGATGGCGGTGTCTCTTGACATCGCCAACGCGTTCAACACCTTGCCATGGAGCTGCGTTAGGGAGCCGCTCGTGTATCACGAAACGCCTCTCTACCTCCGTCGTATTGTCGGGGCCTATCTCTCGGAGAGGGCCATAGCCTTCCCCAGCTGGCTCGGGCCAGCTCGGCGGGATGTGTCGTGCGGTGTTCCACAGGGGTCAGTCCTGGGGCCGCTTCTGTGGAACATCGGCTACGACTGGGTGCTGCGGGGTGCGTTGCCTGAGGGCGTCGGCGTAACGTGCTACGCCGACGATACCCTCGTCACGGCGCAGGGTGCAACGTACCAGGAGGCAGCACTCAAGGTCACGACGGGTGTTGCTGAAGTCGTGGGTCGGATACGGCGGCTGGGACTGGAGGTGGCCTTGCACAAGTCCGAGGTTCTGTGTTTTCACAGACCTCGGAACGGTCCACCTGAAGGTTTCAGCATAAATGTGGGAGGCGTTAGCATCGGCATCAAGCCCTCGATGAAGTATCTAGGGATCGTACTTGATAGCCGATGGAACTTCGGACCACATTTCCGAAGTTTGGTCCCCAAGGTGACACACGCATCGGTCGCGCTTTCGCGACTGATGCCCAACCTAAAGGGACCCAACGCTTCCTGCAGGAGACTGTACCTGGGGATCGTGCGGAGTATGGCCCTATACGGGGCTCCCGTATGGGCGGCGCGGTTGACGGCCAACAACTCAACGCTCCTTAACAGACCGTTGAGGACCTTGGCCGTCAAAACAATAAGGGGCTACCGCACGATCTACGGAGAGGCTGCATGTCTCCTAGCCGGGACCCCTCCATGGGACCTGGAAGCGAGAGCCCTTGCGTCATTGTTCCAATGGCGCAAGGAGGCGCTGGAGCGGGACCACAGGCCTGCGTCTCGAGAAATCGATGACCGGCGGTCCCAACTCTGCAGAGGCAGCATGGTGACCTCACGTATCGTGCGACGCAGATCGTTACCGGGCATGGATGCTTCGGTAGCTATCTGTTTCGCATCCATCGTGAGGTCACACCCCGGTGTCAACACTGCGAGGTTTCCGACGACGACACCGCACTCCACACGTTGGTGGAGTGCTCAGCGTGGGCGAGTCAGCGCCGGGACCTCGTAGTGGGTCTGGGCGTGGATACCCTCTCGCTGGAGACCATGCTTCAAGCCATGGTCTCCAGCGGGAGTAGGTGGAACGCGGCCGTGTCCTTCTGCGATCAAGTCGTGCTCGCGAAGGAGGCGGCCGAGAGGGAGAGGGAGCGTACCCTCCCCGCCGAGTTCCGTAGTCAGCGGCGAGGGCGCCGCAGACTCATCTACGCCCAAGACCATCGACCTCCATGATCGGGGCCTGAGGACGGCGGGATCGCCACCCGTCGTCCTTACAGAAGCAGGCTAGAAGGGTTGCGTGCTGCGGGGCCTTTGCCCCATAGCACGCAATCAGAT
Source organism: Nudaria mundana (assembly GCA_963556515.1). NCBI lineage: Eukaryota > Metazoa > Arthropoda > Insecta > Lepidoptera > Erebidae > Nudaria > Nudaria mundana. The sequence goes on from OY748312.1 coordinate 13,787,797, forward strand.
TCACTCACTGACGCGGGGTAAAACCCTACCCCAACGACGCGGGATTCTCATCCCGACCCAACCCCCGCAGAGACCACAGAGGTGGTCAAAGTCCGCCGGGCGCCACTGGAAATACGTTCTGCTTGTAACCAGAGACGCCCGGCAACAGACGTTAGAGCGGCCGCGGCCTTGGTCGCGAAACTAAAAAAAAAAAAAAAAAAAAAGGTCTTTTAAAAACATTGAGAGGTTGCTAAGATGATTTTTTTATTTAGGGATCCATTTGCGAAATTTAGCATTAATGATTTTTTTTTTTAATATTTAGAACTACAAATTGACGCCACCCGCCTGATGGTAAGCTTTGGCGACGTCTGGTGATTGTGGGCAACTCTCACAGTACACAGGAATACTATAGAGAGTGACCCTCAACTTGACGACCCAGTAATGTGCCTCTTCACGCTTCGCTTAAAGAACCCAGGGTTTTATGTTGGAGGAAACACGTGCGCGGGCAGGGCGTTCCAAGCCACCATCGTGCGGCAGAGAAACGAACGTTTAAAACGCTCAGTCCTCGCGAAGACGGTTTCCACGGTACGAGAGTGACATCTCTGCCCGGCACGCGTTGTTCGGGATCGGAAGGGAGAGGGTGGGATCAGATTGAAGAGCTCTTCAGAACACTCACCGTGGTAAATACGGTAGAACGCGGCCAAGGAAGCAATTGTTCGGCGCTGGGCTAGCGGCTCAAGGCTTCCCGTTACCTCCGGACAATCTATAATGCGAACAGCGCGTCGCTGCATAGCGTCGAGTGCGTCCAGCAAATACTTCGCGGAGCCGTCCCAGAGGTGAGAGCAGTATTCGACGCAGGGTCAAATCTGCGTTTTGTACAGCAGACACCTCCGGTGCGGTGTAAAGAATCGCTTTACCTTGTTCAGTATTCCTAGTTTCTGCGAAGCTAGCCCTATACATCTCTCAATGTATTTAGTGTTATTGAGCTCTCGACGTACGTCTATGCCAAGGATGTCTAGATTATCCTTCATTGGTAATGTTGCATTCTGAAGAGTGGGTAGGGGAAGGAAAGGGGATTTTTTCGCTGTAAATGCACACGCCTGTGTTTTGCGGGCATTGAACTCGACCAAGTTCTCGGCACCCCATTGGGAGATACTGTCGAGGTTACGGTCGAGATCAGCCACGAGTCGTCGTCTCTCCTCCTCAATCTCAGATCGCCCCGCCGTCGGACGAACCGAGTAACTCCCGTGCAGTGTGCTGTCATCTACATAGCAATGAATGTTCCCGAGGGATAGCATATCATTGATATGCAGAAAAAAGAGAGTTGGTGATAGTACCCTGCGGTACCCCGGCATTCACTTGCAAGAAGCCTATCGAAAGCTTTGGCGATGTCCAGGCTAATAGCCAAGGACTCGCCGTACTTTTCCATAGCCTCACCCCATACATGCGTGACGAATGCCAGGAGGTCACCCGTCACAAAGAGCATGTTTTTTAGAAAACAGGGTCTCCCCGTGCCTCTAAAATCTAAACTGCTGGCGTGAAGAACCTGAAAAATATCATAATGGCAGTTCATGGAAGGAAAACTATAACAAATAGTATAACTCTGTTAGTTCAGGAGTTATAGAGGCTTTTATTTTATTGCCCGGTTTTTTGTCTAATATGCATCATATACGTCTAATATACGTCATATATGCATCTGCCTAGCCCTTCAAGAAACAGGTGTGGTTATTATGAAATACACATATTACGCCTATATCCCCGCAGGGGTAGGTAGAAGTGCATTACCCTATATATAGGGGCAAGTGGGCAAGCCTATTGTATCATACTATGTCACAAATGGCCGAATGAATTTAACAAAAAGTAGCAGCTATTTTATAATTTAAAAGAAAATTGATTTTCCTTGCGATAAAATGTTTATTAAAGGCAACAAAATCTTACGTGCCAGTCGCTATAGCACAGCCAATTAAAGTCCTCGGCGTCGCCGACTATTACCAAGCTACCGCTATTTATTACTTAAAATTATACAACTTTCCTGTCTTTGTCGTAACATTCTCAATTGAATCGAATTTTCACACGATAACATTAGAAGGTACCAGAATGTACGGTACATGAATTGTCCAAAACTTTCACTGATGCCATCACACTGTCTGGTACTCGTAGGCCTTGCTTTCCCACCGAGCACCGCAGACCGACCAGGAAGCCTCTATTATACTATTGAATCTGGTACTTCATAATTATCACTACATGTTACTAGTGGTTCTGTGAACCGTAGACGTCGGGAGCGAATTTGTTTAGAAAATTTCTTCTTCAATTTTCTTTATTACTCTTTCATTTGTCATCCTATCCGAAAAATATCATTCAAATGTTATTCCTTTAAAGCAAGGAGTGTGTGTGTAAAGTTTCATGCAAATCGGTTGATAAATACGGCCTCAAACATGATCTGACAGAACCCGTAGATGTAGAGATGTAGAGGTACAGACGAAAGAAATTCTCCCCAGTCTGCAAGTTGAAACGGAGAAAGATATAAGAGATAAGATAAAAATACACGTCAAAAATTGACACAACAACCGACTTCAAATTACCGAAATGGGACCAAATTATTGTCGGAATGGGACCAAATTGAAATGGGACCACATCGGAAGTAGTAGCTTTAATTAAAAAAAAAATCAAAATCGGTTCACCCAGTCCAGAGATATGAGGTAACAAACTTAAAAAAAAAACATAGTCGAAATGAGAACCTCCTCCTTTTTTGGAAGTCGGTTGAAAACAAAGTCGCTGCCGTTTGTATGTATGCTTAGATCTTTAAAACTACGCAACGGATTTTGATGTGGTTTTCACCAATGGATACAGCTGTTCTCGAGGTAGGTTTTTGTGTATAAAATGAGTCAAGCCGGCGAAGCCGCGGGAGTCCGCTAGTAGTATAATAAAGGTCAAGATTTTTTAGGGTTTCGTAGTAAAAGTTGCCTCGGAACCCTTATTGTTTCATCATGTCCATCCGTCCGTGTCCTTGGCTTTCCTCCCAAACGGTGAGTGCTAGAAAGATGAAATTTTGCACGGATATTATGTCTATAACTATGCCGACAGTGCTACCATAAAATTATGAAAAAAAAATATTTGGGGTACCTCCCTTACTATTAAAGTGGGGAGTTTTTTCTCACGTCAATCCCATCGTGTGGGGTATCATTAGATAGGTCTTTTTAAAACATTAGGAATTTCCGAAGACAATTGTTTTGATTTAGGCGTTCATTTGCGAGATATTCAACTTATAAGCGCATTTTTTTGTTAAAACAGAGTGTCCCTCCCCTCTAAAATCTAAACGGCTAGCTCGAAGAATCTGAAAAAAATCATGATTTAAATATGGAAATTAATAAAGTTAAATATGGACTAGGTACTCTATATTTAACTTTATTAATTTAGTAGTTAGAGCCTATAATGGGTATCTACCTGTCCGGTTTTTTAGTTTATTTTTGCCCTTTTGTTACGGAACCTTTTGTGCGAGAGCCCGATTCGCGCTTGGCTGGTTTTCTTTTTACAACATAGTTTAGATTTATGAGGATTATTCCCCTATTCTTTGAGTACGTCCTCCTTGTACAAATCAGTGTTCCAACCAATATATTGCAGCCCAATTCATCACTGTTCGACATTACTGATAACAAAAACGCGAGTGCAATTTTGCGGTTTTTTACGCTCCGCCATAAATAAAACCATAAATAGAACGGTTTAGATATCCCAATTCGTATGCCGAGTCGGTATATGGGGTATTTTATCAACCGATTGGTCCCATTCACTCGTAAATGGTATACGTAATGTTTGCGGGAAAATTTGTACTGGAAAAGTCATCAATTTGTTCTTAACTGGGCTTTGTACTTACAAATTGTGTTTGTGTTACCGAGAAGACTTGGTTTTACGAGGATTAGTACACTGAGACTGCAGAGAGATAGGTAGGTACCTACCTAGATAAATTGCTAGGACTGCAGAATGCTCGGACTGCGATTCTATGATTGAGTGGTAGATTACTTATGTAACATCAAACCCCCATATTCTTAGACAATACTCCACTTTACTCAATCACTTTTGAGTGATATGGTAGTTATAGTTATTGAAACTAACTTCACTCAGAGTTTAAACAACAAAGTCACTCTTATAAGTGTAGAAAAGAAATGCTAAAAAAGAAAGCTCACGATCTTACTTGCATTTGACCGGTTTTTTATATTTACCATATTATATTATGTTGTCCCAGTTATTTGTTATAGACTTATCTATGTTGCCTTAGCACGTTGTACTTTACGTGTCGTGACAACCCCAGTGTCATGTTAACGAGAAAAGTTGTTGTTTGTTTGTTTGTTCGGCGACAAACTCGTAAACAACTCGATCCCAGAGATACGATTGACATTGTACTATGGTTGTTATAGCTATTCTTCTTTCAATGAAATACTGATGATAAATTCGAACATTTTTACTATTTTTAGTTTTTTTTGCTTTCTGTTGCCATGCGATGTGGCATTTGTAATAATAATTCGTAGTTAGTATGAGACGGAGATGATACCTCGGAATTTATATTGCAAGTTTTGGAAATCCATATTAATATAAAATAAGTTACTTACTCGTTTAATTTTAAAAAAGCCCAAAGTAAGTTTATATCTTACCTACGTTAAAACACCCAAACTCCTTAACAAACATTTGTGGATCCCACACATTATTTGATTTGACCCGGGAATCGAACCCGAGACTACCCGAAACCGGATGCATTACCAACCGCACCACCAAAACAGTAAAATATCTAATAAACATGTCAGTCCGAGACTCACAGGACTTTAATTGTCTGTGCCACAGCGGCTGGCACGTAAGATTTAGTTGCCTTTCATCAACATTTCATCGCAAGGCAACGGAATTAATTTTTTTTTCAAAATTACTTTATAGCTGCTACTTTTTATTAAATTCATTCGGCAATTTTGGACATAACCCATTATATGTGTGCCCGGTGACGGTAATAGGCTTGCCCCCTATTACGTGGGACTAAAAATACAGGCAAATTGCGGGTGTGATAGGGATATAGGGGTGATATGTGTGTGTGTCTCCTATGTCAGTCTCCAATTGCGAGGATCGAATCTCGGACCTCTAAGTCGTACGTTCAAGGAACTACACCCAGACGATAATTCCGCGAACTACTACTTTAGGTACACCATATAATATAGGTGTTAATACCAAACCTACACCTCTTTGATATAGGTACAGTGAGTAATTTCCATAGAAATCGAATCAACCTTTGACTATCTTATACTATACAGATGTCTTTAAGAAGGGTCTTATGTGATCGTATAAACTAATATACCATAACATAAATATTCTTTATTGTACACCACAGTTTAGAAAATACATTAAAAACATACTTATACCTACTAAGTGTTCATCGTTGCGATCCATCGCTACCGACCGATCGAAACGATTGATCTGTAGTGTTGCCGCTCATACACGAAGTGATTGGTCGTTACGATCGATCATTAATACATTTGAAATGGAACCATAAAGACGTGCTCAAAAATTCAATACGTGTCCTGTAAAATGGAAATCGAACTTCTTTTCTCGTCTGTGGCGGTATCTTTTATTATGTTACAGAAGAAAATAAGAAAACCTGGTAAAGTGTGGATTAAGAAATGGCTATTAAAGCGATATCAGTATTCACATGTAAATATTTTAAATGAATTAAGGAACAAAAATTGAATCGTTGATCGCAAGAGCCAATACACTATCGATTCATCGTTACGATATTCATGATTGCATGGGTTTTTGTTACGATCTCCGATGTCGTCTGCGATCAAGTAAATCGTTAACGATCGTAACATACATTACAGATCCGTCGTTTTGATCAGTCTAAAGCGATGGATCGTAACGATGAATCGTCCCGTATATGGGGGGCTTTAATAACGATCTCTTCTAGGCAACCTTAGGGTCGAAAGGGATCGTAAAACAAGATAAAAAAAAGCTTAATATTATGCAGATAGTGTACCTACATTATTATAAATAAGAGCAATCATTTGCGAATGTGAAGCAAATGAACTGGTCACCGATGCACCAATTTCACTCGGAGCAACCATGAGCCATTCACTGCAGTGTTATAATTTAAACAACCAGCGATAAATAATGGTCCTTCACCAGGGATTTCACAGATAATGTATTTTTGTTGCCTCTATAACAACAAATACTAAAAAACAGAATATAATAAAAAAAATATATAACACAAACTAAAACTTCCTTTGCTCATGCCCTGAATCAGTAACACTTTACAATGGAGTAATTTTCAAACTACGTAAAGTTTTATTCTAAAATTAATGTAAAGAATTGGACAATAACTTCATTACCCTGATCATACTTCTTCTTTACCCTGTAAAAATAATTGTTTTAGCAAAAATACTGATTGGAAATTGTCTGAACTGGACCAATATAAATAAGACTACACGGGAATCAAACTTTCGACTGGGATTTCGTCCCAGTCGAAAGTTTTGAGTTAACAAACAACAAAAAATACAGTCTTAATTAAAATATGAAACCCTCCTTTTTTGAAGTCTCTTAAAAATCACCTTGTTTGTATACCTACACACACACACACATATTACGCCTATATCCCCGAAGGGGTAGGCAGAGGTGCATTACAAACCCACAATTTGCCAGTATTTATAGTCCCACGTAATAGGGGCTACACGGTCCCACGTAATACAAGCCTATTGCCTCCACCGGGCACATTTATAATATGTCCAAAATGGCCGAATTAATTTAATAAAAACTAGCAGCTATATTGTAATTTTGAAAAAAAAATTTAACCCGTTGCCTTGCGATGAACTTTTAATGAAAGGCATCAAAATCTTACGTGCCCCTCGCTATGGCACAGCCAATTACAGTCCTGGGCGTCTCGGACTATATTTGTATACCTAATATTTTAAAAGTATAGCAGTCTTATACCCTGTTACTCTTAACTAAACCAAGAGTGCTATTATGTTATCTTCTTAAAAATGAAATTAATTGATTGATTATTGGTGTTGATATATTCATGGAAGTTCAGGTTTAAAATGTGATACGAAGTTTGGCGGGACCAGCAGAATAGTTGAGCGGAGCAAAGCGAAGCTCAATCTTAGACGACAAGTATAAATCGTTTGTAAGCCAACTCCTCCGAAACGGCTCGACCGATTTTGACCTAATTTGGCATGCTGGTCGACATCATACCCGGGAGTGCATATCTCTGAAATCATGAAAATAGAGCATAAAAAAGAATTAAGAAAATTAGCTCCACTCAACATTTGCAATTAGTAGCATGCATTGCATACCTAGTAGTATTATGACCAAGATACCCAAAATAACTGTTACACCCAAAGAGCTACACGGTCGTCGGTTAAGCCATGTACAAGTAAACATTCGTCATCTACATAATGTGTACAAACTGCCCACGACATTTTCTAACTCATCTCTAAATAACTATTAACTAACCCGTAGTTAAACGTTTGTGCCGACGCAAATAAACTTTTATGTTACATGAAAATGTGCAAAGAAGTTTAACAAAAGTGTCCGAAATTTGAAAAGTTTCAACCTTTAACGACTACGACTTTAGGGTTGCAATATTACCCTGAGGTTTTAGACATTCATATGGAAACTATTAAAAATCTCTTTTAATCATAGGGGTTTTTCTAAGGTTTTTGGAACCCTGCAAGAGGTTTAACTGCTGAATTACGAACGACATAAAACTTTTCGATAAACGACAATAGGCTTGACAAACTGCTTCCGTGGCGTGAGTCTCGGGTTCGATTCCCGGGTCGAATCAAAAAATTGTGTGCTCCACAAATGTTTTGTTTTGGAGTTTCGGTGTCTTCTATGTATATTATGTATGTATATAGAGATATATAAGTATGTTTATCAGTTGTCTAGATCCCATAGCACAAGCTTATAGCTTAGTTTGGGCTAAATGATGTTGTTTGAGAATATCCAAAAATATTATATTATATATTATTATTTATAATTATAACCCTACGTATCTCTGCCTATACTTCGAGAAAATAGAAGTGATTTTATATAGAGGATGTATAGAGAAAAATAGAAAACGAATTTGTTTAGTAAAACTTTGTAACATAGATATCTAAGACTAAAATCATAAGTCTGAATATTTATACTCTATCATAAGAGGCCAGGAAGTTTGGAGTGGTCCAACTAGGTCTCCGCCTGTCAGAAACAATTTGCTACATCACAGACGTGACCAAAATTGGTCCTGTCAAGGGCAGTCAAGGGACAGCGGCCAGCTTGTTCAGGAAATGTGTCTGGATAGCTACAGAATCCCAAATGGAATTAGTTTTTGGTAAAATACGTATCGATAGAATTTTATACGAAGCACGTGTCTGGAGTTCTATTTTTATTAGTGATGTAAGCTTATGAAAGTTTTAGGAAGATTTTTTTTTTGAGATACTTAGTACTTCACTACTAATGATTATACCTACTTTAGTATGAAAATGTATTAATGATTATGAAGAATGAGCTGAAAAGAAAATAACAGTCTCTAGATCATCAATCTAATATCTCCAGAAACATTAGGCGCGAACATTATATCACTCGCCCGGATTATATTTAACCAAGAAAATACATAACCTACATTATAATCTATGTATGTTTATATTAAAATAGCTTACATTCGACGATTGCGTTCGCAGAAATCACAAAATTTGACACTTCCACTACGTACCTAACAACTAGTTTCATCTGAAACACACTGTTCACCAAATACCGCACAAGTTCACCCAACACAAACTCCAAGACCTGAATATTAATATTACAGAAAAAAATGTGATGTCAATAATTTGGACACGAAAACATTCGGCGCGATTGTTCGATTAAGAGGCGAGCGAACGTACGCTCTACGCGACGGCTACACTGCCACTGGTACCGGTACGTCCAGGCCGAGCAGGGGAAGGCCTGGCCAAGTGTGTGTGTGTGTGTATTCACACGGGGGTTGGTTTTCCTCTGTGTGAGTGCTCTTCAGGTCACCAGAATTCGGTGAAGACAAGCGTTGTGAAGTGGCATGGCCTATTTCAACTGCCTCTTTTAAGTTCTAGGCCACGGCACGCCGAGAGCCATACCTACGAAGTCAAAATACTAAAATATCTCAGCACTTAGTTGAATGCGGTCTTTAGTTTTTTAATGAGGCTTAGTTTAATTACATTAATTCCTTCCATACTTGAGGCTTTGGATTATATTCTTGTGGCTATACGTTTCGCTCTGGCAGTGTAATGTTTATTGTGTACTATAAACTCTTTTTTTTATTTACAGATAATATAAATGGTAAATGACTTTCGAAGAGTCTTAAATAAATACAACTTGGGATGAGAATTAATGCTCCGTGCTTGGATTCTTTATGCCTGTATTTATTAAAGAGGTAGAAAGTATTTACCTAATTCCTTCATTTGTATGTCCACGAGTTCTTCCCTGTTTTTGTTTTTCTGCTACCATGTCTCAAATATATTACCGTGTGAACAGTTTCGTCTGTGAAATATTATACAATACAACATTCGGTAACAAGATCTCGTAATTAACTAGATAACTTAATTATTTACATTATTACCTAGATGGTTTAACAAGCGTTGATTAAGACTTTTTTCTTAACGAGAAAACTTTTTGGATAGGTGAAAGTTCTCGAAACAAAAAAAATTAAATACTCTCTACAGTCTGCTATTAAGTAATGGTCCATCATGGTATAGATGTTCCCGAGTTATGGAAAAGCAGGTAGAGATTGACTTTCCATACTATTATCGGGTCCAGCCGACAGAGAAACCTCAAGGATTGTTTTCTGATTATTTCGTACCCAGGTTGACAGATCTAAGAAAAAACTTTCCAGGAGTATTGCTTTGCCATCATCATACTTAACAACCAGTCACGAGCCTCATGCTGGCGATTCGCATTGTAGTTTTTTTTTTATTTAGTGCGAAAGAATATGGACCTCATCTGATCGTAGAGCACTGGACTAAAATTTTTTTTTTTTTTTATATTTAGGTCGACTAATAGACGCCACTCGCCTGATGGTAAGCTGAGGCGACGTCTGGCAATTGAGGGCGACTCTCACAGTACACAGGAATACTATAGAGAGTGGCCCTCAACTTGACGACCCTGTAATGTGCCTCTTCACGCTTCGCTTAAAGAGCCCAGGGTTATATGTTGGAGGAAACACGTGCGCAGGCAGGGCGTTCCAAGCCACCATCGTTCGGCAGAGAAACGATCGTTTAAAACGCTCGGTTCTCGCGAAGACGGTTTCCACGGTATGAGGGTGACATCTCTGCCCGGCACGCGTTGTTCGGGATCGGAAGGGAGAGGGTGGGATCAGGTTGAAGAGCTCTTCAGAACACTCATCGTGGTAAATACGGTAGAACGCGGCCAAGGAAGCAATTGTTCGGCGCTGGGCTAGCGGCTCAAGGCTTCCCGTTACCTCCGGACTGTCTATAATGCGAACAGCGCGTCGCTGCATAGCAAAATAGACTATTTGTATATTTTTGACCATCGATATGAAAAGGAGAACAGTTTGCGACAATTATATGGTGCAGTGGATAAGAACAATGTAACTATTGGACTTAGAGGTCGTGGTTTTGAGTTCTCGCTAGAGTACCTACCATCAGACAGACAAAGCCACATTGACAAATCAAAAAATGAATCACCGTTCGTTTGTCTCACTAAAACTAAATAACGGCAAGACGATTTTCCTAATTTTGGCCTGAAATTAATTGTAGAATTTCAGGGTTTAAAAGGATGTACGAAGTTTGCCGGGACAGCTAGTTTAATATAAATGTGTCTAAACTATTTTGTTGTGTTTTTGTTTGAATTGAATAAACGCCGTAACTACTGAACTGATTTTGAACATTTTCACTAATAAGTATCCGTTATCCCCAAGTGACATAGGCTACTTTTTATCCTGGTAACGTGTTCCCGTGGGAATTCGGAACGGGGAAACTAAATGAAGTGAGCGGAGCCGCGGTATTCAGCTAGTACAGATACTTAAAAGATTTGAATTTGTAAAATTTCATAGTCTAGAACCTTTTTAATATTAGAAATACATTTTTGTTACTTACGCAAAATAAGAAAGTTACTTCAAAAGCTTTTAAAAACCTTTGTAAAGTTATAACAAACAAAAATATTGTAACGATAACAATCTCCAGGTGTACACAAAACTTCTCTTTCAATATTTCCAATAAAGCAAAGGTATTCTTTTATAAGTATTTCTTTTATACTTTGATCGACAAAGTATTGGACATCAAAGTACCAGTCTCATGTTTTTGTATTGAAGGAATGAATTTAATTAAAACCTCCGTAGGTACCCATCTTAAGTTTTACCAACAGGAGAGAGTATTAGTACAAAACACATAGCAGTTACTTAATATAATGGATAGTCCGAGACGCCCAGGACTTTAATTGGCTGCGCCATAGCGGCTGGCATGTAAAATTTTGTTGCCTATCAACATTTCATCGCAAGGCAACGGATTTCATCTCTTTCGCTACTACTTTTTATTAAATTAATTCGGACATGTGTGTGTGTGGTGTCATATTGGCTAAATTCAAGAACTTGCGAGATTTAATACTAAGCACTGTTGTGATAAAATGAGAAATACATCGCAGGAGACTGAGACTTGCGACTCAGTTGTAGGTTTCCGACATGTCAGCGCTCTCCTTCACCAAACGACGTGCTCCCCTTGCCAATCCATATTTGGTAAGATTAAATAGTAATCACAAATTTAAATAATATGTAAACTTTTTTTTTTTTTTTTTTTTTTTTTTTAATTCCGCGGCCCAAGGCCGCGGCCGCTCTAACGTCCTTTGCCGGGCGTCCCTGGTTACTAGCAGAGGGTATGTCCAGTGGCGCCCGGCGGACTTTGACCACCCCTGTGGTCTCTGCGGGTGTTTGGTCGGGACGAGAATCCCGCGTCATTGGGGTCGGGTTTTATCCCGCGTCAGTGAGTGAATCTGGTTGCGTGCTATCGGGCAAAGGCCCCGCAGCACGCAACCCTTCTAGCCTGCTTCTGTAAGGACGGTGGGTGGCGATCCCGCCGTCCTCAGGCCCCGATCATGGAGGACGATAGTCTTGGGCGTAGTCGCGTAGTCTGGGGCGGCCTGGCCGCCGACTACGGAACTCGGCGGGGAGGGTACGCTCCCTCTCCCTCCCGGCCGCCTCCTTCGCGAGCATGACTTGCTCGCAGAAGGACACGGCCGCGTTCCACCTACTCCCGCTGGATACCATGGCTTGAAGCATGGTCCCCAGCGAGAGGGTATCCACGCCCAGACCCACTACGAGGTCCCGGCGCTGACTCGCCCACGCTGAGCACTCCACCAACGTGTGGAGTGCGGTGTCGTCGTCGGAAACCTCGCAGTGTTGACACCGGGGTGTGACCTCACGATGCATGCGAAACAGATAGCTACCGAAGCATCCATGCCCGGCAACCATCTGCGTCGCACGGTACGTGAGGTCACCATGCTGCCTCTGCAGCCAATCGTCCATGATCGGTCTCACCGCCGCGATGAAGATGGCACCCCCCTTGGGTTGCTCAAGTCGCACCCTCCATGACTCCATGAGATCCTGGCGGAGTTGGGACCGCTGGTCCTCGATTTCTCGAGACGCAGGCCTGTGGTCCCGCTCCAGCGCCTCCTTGCGCCATTGGAACAATGACGCAAGGGCTCTCGCTTCCAGGTCCCATGGAGGGGTCCCGGCTAGGAGACATGCAGCCTCTCCGGAGATCGTGCGGTACCCCCGTACGGTTCTGACGGCCAAGGTTCTAAGTGGTCTGTTTAACAGAGTCACGTTCCCCTTGACCGCCAACCTATCCGCCCATACGGGAGCCCCGTATAGGGCCATACTCCGCACGATCCCCAGGTACAGTCTCCTGCAGGAGGCGTTGGGTCCCTTTAGGTTGGGCATCAGTCGCGAAAGCGCGACCGATGCCTGCGTCACCTTCGGGACCAAACTTCGGAAATGTGGTCCGAAGTTCCATCGGCTATCAAGTACGATCCCTAGGTACTTCATTGAGGGCTTGATGCCGATGCTAACGCCTCCCACATTTATGCTGGAACCTTCTGGTGGACCGTTCCGAGGTCTGTGAAAACACAGAACCTCGGACTTGTGCAAGGCCACCTCCAGTCCCAGCTGCCGTATCCGACCCACGACTCGAGCAACACCCGTCGTGACCTTGAGTGCTGCCTCCTGGTACGTTGCACCCCGCGCCGTGACGAGGGTATCGTCGGCGTAGCACGTTACGCCGACACCCCTAGGCAACGCACCCCGCAGCACCCAGTCGTAGCCGATGTTCCACAGAAGCGGGCCCAGGACCGACCCCTGCGGAACACCGCACGACACATCTCGCCGAGCTGGCCCGAGCCAGCTGGGGAAAGCTATGGCCCTCTCCGAGAGATAGGCCCCGACAATACGACGGAGGTAGAGAGGCGTTTCGTGATACACGAGCGCCTCCCTAACGCAGCTCCATGGCAAGGTGTTGAACGCGTTGGCGATGTCAAGAGACACCGCCACCACCACCTTGCCCTGCGAGACTGCTTCCTCCGTCAGGCTCTTCACGCGCATGATCGCGCTCACGGTGGAGCGTCCCCGACGGAAACCGAACTGGTTATCCGCCAGGTCTGGCCCCACACTCGTGAGATGCTCGACGAGGCGTTCCGCGATAATTCGCTCAAAGAGCTTACACACCTCGTCGAGCAACACGATCGGCCGGTATCCGGACGGTGAGTCCACCGGCCGCCCCGCCTTACGGATCAGGACCAGTTTCCCCGTCCTCCACACCTTGGGAAACTGGCCCCTTTCGAGGCATGCGCTAAAGAGCCCCATCAGTCGAGGCCCGAGTTCTTCGAGGGCCAGGACCCATGCACGGCCAGGAATGCCGTCGGGTCCGGGGGCAGTGATTTTCCGGCGTTTAAGCCGGAGTACTGCCGCACCTAGCTCCCCCACCCTGACTTCGGGTACGTCGTCTTCGCTGGTGCTATCCGCGTCGGGCAGAGACGGAGCCATGCGCGGAGGGACGTGCTCCTCCGCGCTCGTCGGAAACAGGGAGCCCATGACCCGCTCCAGCTGCTGCGGCTGGAGACTCTGGGTCAGTGGGGGCGCCCTAGGTCGGAGTTTCTCCCTGACCTGTAGGTACGGGCGCCCCCATGGGTTCTGCTGCAGGGTCTCCAGGAGCTCCTCGCGGGCCGCCGTCTTGGCCCGCTTTATCGTCTCCTGGAGATTACCTTTAGCCTCCCTGTATGCCTGAAAAAGCTCCGCCTCTCGGGCTGCCGCGTCGTCTGGGCGGCGACGCCTCCGGCGAAACCTGGTGTACCGGCGGCGGGCGGAGATGCATGCTGCGCGCAGCTCTGCAATCTCCGGCGACCACCAGTACACCTGCTTCCTGGCCGGTCTGGGTGTAACCCTAGGCATCGCCGCATCACAGATTTGCGACATGGCTCTCCTGAACCACTCCGCCTCGGCATCCACATCGGCAGGCCGGTCCGGCGCCGGAATCCAGGCCTGCACGATGGATGCCTCCAGGAGAGCCTCCCGATCCAGATGGTGAAGTGCCCAACGCGGATCCGGGGGATTTGCCACCGGCTGTGGGAGGTCAGGTGGGGGGACGACATCGAACCGGATGTACCGATGATCCGAGTGCGTCTCCTCACCCTCCTCCACGCGCCAGCCTGTAATACGGGCGGCGAGGTCAGGGGATGCGAACGTTACGTCCACGATCGATTCCCCCCCCCGCCGCCAAAAGGTGGCGACATTCCCCCGGTTGAGGACCTCCAGACCACGTGTTCTGGTCCAGTCCTCAAGAAGCCTCCCCTTGTCCCTGGTTTCCCGGGAGCCCCACGCCTCACTCCAGGCGTTGAAGTCTCCCAGGAGCAGGACAGGGCGAGGACGGCACGCAGCGAAGACGACGTCGAGCTCAGTGAGCCATAGCTCAAACTGAGACTCGTCAATGTTCGGCGAGATGTAGGTGGCCACGACTGCCAACCCATCATAGTCCGCCGCAACACACCCGCGGCCCCTTGCAATGATCGCAAGGCGCGAGTTGTCTGCGGCGGACCCCCCAAAGATACAACAGGCCGAGCCGTCCTCGTCCACCGGGCTTCCCGGGTGGACGTAGTACGGCTCGGCGACCACGGCCAAGTTTATGGACCACTGCCGGATGCTCTGGTACAGAAGATCCTGAGCAGCACGGCAGTGGTTCAAATTCACTTGCAGGATACGGATACGGGCGTCAGACATTAATTGACGTCCATAACCGCATCCCGCCGCGAAACAACTGGCCGCGCAAGGGCGGCACCCCCACCGCTCTCAGCGGACGGACGAGGTTTTGGCCTCGAGGCGGCGCAGGTTGTGCTGCCGACCCGGTGATCCGCGGTCTTGCCCTCCGCCTCGCATCTAAAGCAGCGAGGCGGGGCGTCACAGGCACTTGCCTTGTGACCGGGCCGGCTGCAGCGGAAGCACCGATCGCCCACGGTGACTTCCGCTGTACACTGCACTCCTAAGTGCCCCACCACCATGCACCGGAAACATCTGGTTTCCCGGGCACGAAGGAGGTGCACCTGCGCCTTTAGGAAGCCCCCTACGAGGAGGCTTCGTCCGTCCGCCACTTTCAGTGCCGCCGCGACGGGGCACTGGACGACTGTCATCCCGTGACCAGTGGAGCCGAAGGAGATATCTCCAGCCTTCACCTGGTCACGGGGGCAGCCGCCCGCCTCCACGACGGCGGAGACAACTTCCTCCGTCGTGGCCGCGTCATCCAGACCCGTGATGCGCAATGCGGCGCATTTGGTGGGCCTGGTGACGCGGACGGCTTCTTGGTCCAGCGCGTCCCTAAGCTGAGCCGCTAGGGCGTCAGCTTTAGGGCCGCTGGAGGCGCCGGAGACCTCGAGGAGGCGAGCCCCAGTGCGTGTCTTCTTGCACCGGAGCCCCCCCTGTATATCGAGGGCCGAGAGGTTGACTGAGGACTTCACAGTCCTCAGTACGTCGGCGTACCCCACCCCCTTCTCCACACCTACCGTCGTCACCGTCAGGACGACGGCGGTGGAGCGAGGGGGGCGGGGCCTCTTCGGCGCCTTCGCCGCGGCGGCTTTGGCCGCTTTCTTTGCGGCCTTCGTCTTCCTCTTTTTGGCTCCCACTACTTCCCATCCCTCCCGTCTGGAGGGGTGTAAGGAAGCAGCGGGAGCGACGATAGAGGAAGAGGAGGCGGCAGGGGTGCCACTCTTCTTGCCGCGCCCCTTGGCCTTCCGCGCCTGGGCCGCGGTCTCGGCCGGTATCCGGCTCACCGAAGCGGACGGGGGCGGAGCGGGGCGGCGGACAGCAGGTGTGCCGCTAGGACCGGGAGCGGGAGCACCGCCAACAGCCGCCGCGTATGAAAACGCGGGGCGCGTTAGCGGAGGGTGGTACGCCCGGTCCTCCAGGACCGCGAGGCGCCTCTCGATCGCCGTCAGGACCTGCACCGTAGTCGGTACAGGCTTCGGCGGCGAGCCGGGCGCCATGGTGGGCGCGGTCCTAGGCGCCGTCTTCGGCGCTGGTCCAGCCGTCAGAGGAGGAGGTAGCATGGGACCTGGAGGTGCCTTGACCGCTTTGGTCAACTCAGCGACCTCCCGACGGAGATCTTCCATCTCCTTTCGGGAGGCAGTGAGCTCCACCTCCAGGCTCGCAACCTGCTTGCGGAGCTTCGCCTCCTCCTCTGTGACGCTCCGCTCGAGGAGCTTGTCGAGGGAGGATTGGGCTTCATCCACCAGTGAAGCCACAATCTTCTTCCTCCCCGACATATTTTTACTCCCCCGCATGGCCGCGTTCATGCGGGAGAAGATACTCATTATCTCCCGCGCGGGCGCGGGCGCGGTCCTGCGACTGCGCAGGGACGGGACAGATGACGGGGGTGGTGTTGGCGGGCGCATACGGTAGGTGCCGAGACGCGTGCGCACCGTCTTTACCGGCACCTCCTCCTCCGAATCGCTGGAGAGGAGGGACCCCCATCCAGAGCAACTAGTGCTCCGGTCGCGTGGCGGTCCCTCCTTCTCGAGGGTCCTCTTCTGCGAAGCAGAACGGCCCTTAACCTTCACACTACTGGGAGCTGACCCACCGTCAGTCCCAGCAGCAACATTTCCTTGGGGCGTCGACGTCGCGCTGCAACTAGGCGGCGCGACGCGAGCCCCCAAATCAAGAGGCATCGAATTCCGTGTTTCATGCGGTAGGTCGTCGGCTGAGACTGCCCGGGAAAGGGCAGTGTCAGTACCGGGGGTCTCGTCAGGCATATCCATGATAGCACAATTCATCTCAATGTTGGCCACTCAAGTCTCGAAATCGACGTTCGGTCACCCAACTTGCCACTGCGTTACCGTGGTCAAGTTGGGGTCCAGGGCGGACGGCGAGGACGTAGTCGAATCTCTTGGGGCCCCGCCCCAATAATATGTAAACTTAACTTTATTTAACGATAATCAAACTATTATCTAATCTATCACACATTTTCATTACACTGAATGACATTTTCCTATACATTTTGTTCTAGACAGTTGTCAATTTATTAAATCCAACATGAACCTAACTAACAATAAGTACTTTACTTCTCATACCTCTACGCTAGATGGCAGCTAGCAGGCTAGTCTTGTCAACTTGTCTAATGTACTAAAATTAAATCTATCGTAGTCCGAAGCAGTCTGAGATATGGAGGCATTGAGCGGTGTATGTATGTGTTGTTGTTACACGAGCGCACTTTGTATGTAGATTGATTTCTATACCTATGTGTTAGGTATTCGGTACCATCCAAGGTAGCAATGTCGACTAGCGAATAACTACTTACTGACATTAGGAGGGATTGTGTATACATTACTAAAGGACGCCCGCGGTTTCCTCGAGAACAACTCTATACATTGGTGAAAACCGCATCAAAAGCAGTTGTGTAGTTTTAAAGATTTAAGCATACGTAAGGAACGGCAGCTACTTCGTTGTATACTACGAGTATGTTAGGATTTAAATAATTGATTGATAGGTATTATGATTGCAAAAGCTTGATTGGTCATGATTGTTTGTCCTTCATACTCTAACCCCGGGGATAGATAGAGATTTAGGTTAAACTAATAAAGGGATGTGCTCGAGCGGTAACCGGTTAGGTTAAGAAATTGCAAAGGTAAGCAAACACTAGCCAGGTTGGTTTTAGGATGGGTGACCATTTCTTAAGACAAGACACGTTAAGCAGTCAGTTCTAGTCGCCATACGAACATCCTATAGCAATCGTTACGGATATTTGGAGCTCTGTACAATCCGAATGGTCTAACTACAGAACTTTGATATCGCTCATGGTTTGTGGAGGTTAAAATGATGGCAGTCGCGTCAATGCATGATGATTGGCAAAATATTCCCAATGTGTCAACCATACTAGTTTATTAGACATGTTCTTCATAAACACTATTTCCACTGAATTGTTCCACTATAGGTATAGTAAGTTCTAACATGTCCGTACTATGTCTCTCACAACATGTCATACAGACGAGGGTAGCGAGCGACGGGTTAGAAAACTGTCACGCTCCATGTTTTTTAACCCTTTCATGACAAGAATAAGAACAAACATGGCCGTTTGGGACTGCTGATGCGTTGCCAAATACTTTGAGAGTAGTTTGTAGAATGATGTTTGTGGAATACTTTACTAAGATATAATGAAATTTTATTGCCTAGAAAATTAGAAGTCGAGATCCATTATTTTGAAGAAAGGTTATGATATTTTCAATGTTATTAGTATATTATCACATTAACACATAACCAGGTCATAGGTAATAAAACTCCCGAAAGGAAGTTAGCCATTGATACTAGGTAGATACATACCTCGAGAGGTTAAACAGATGTAAATTTATACACCCGCGTTTCGGCAATTTTTTTTTTGTTCCTACGTAATACATACGCACACACACACACACACACATATCACGCCTATATCCCGGAAGGGGTATGTAGAGGTGCATTACACACCCACAATATGCCAGTATTTTTAGTCCCTCGTAATAGGAGGCAAGCCTATTGCCGTCACCGGGCACATTTATAATAGGTTATGTCCAAAATGGCCGAATGAATTTAATAAAAAGTAGCAGCTATGTTGTAATTTTGAAAAAAATTGAAACCCGCTGATTTGCTATGAAATTTTAAAGTCCTGGGCGTCTCGGACTAATACATACGAGACAAGTCTATTGAAATTACCGGGCACCATAATATAGATGGAGTATAAACACAGTACTGTAATTCAAACCTACATTTGAACAGCTCGGCTATTAACAAAGGAGCAGATTTGAAAAAAAATAAAAGACCTATTTTACATTATTATTATATAAACTAGGGGACGCCCACGACTTCGCCCGCTTGACAAATCACATACACAAAAACCTTCCTCGAGAACCACTCTATCCATTGGTGAAAACCGTATCAAAATCCGTAGGGTAGTTTAATAGATATAAGCATACATACGGACGGAAGCTACTTTGTTTTATAATAATTTTGTAGTGATGATACAATCTCTGCAGTTCAGACCATTCACTGTAATAATTCAATAATGCGTTCCGGATATTATCACGGTGGTCCAACCACGCAAAGCAATTACAGACAAAGGTGTCTGTTTGTCATCTAACTGTCTCTAATAACAGTGTCACGTCATAGATATAATAAGTATCCGGATGGACTTCCATAGTTCCGTCTCTGTACACTTAATAGTTGAAGATCTATCCGTATAGAATCCCTATATAGACAACTTCGGTGGCGTGGTCGGTAGTGAATCGGCTTTCGACTCCGAGTTCTCGTATTCGATTCCCGGGTTGAATCAAATATTGTTTCGGAGTTTGGGTGTTTTCTATGTACATTATGTATGTATTTATAAATATATCTGCATTCCATAGCACAAGCTTATAGCTTAGTTTTGGCTAAATGACGTTGTGTGAGAATGTTCAAAAATATTTATTATTCTGTTAAAAACAATATAATTAAACAGTACAATAGTAACACCATTTAGGTAAATATTGGTGTTACCTGAAACTCACTTATTATTGTTAAATTATTATTATTATGATATTGTAAGTATGGGTACTTTGAGATTATGTGGCACCTTTAACTAGTATTTGACTTTATTGTGAATAACAGAGATCCATAATTTGTAAGTTCACTTGGTCCACACATGGTCACGTACTGCCCTTGCCCTCTTTTTATTGTTGTAACAGAATCATTGTATTTACTGGCGAATAAAAAGAGTGGCCGTGAGTTTTTCTTGCCAGGTTCTTTCCTCACAGGCTCTACCTATTGCCTTGCGAATCTGGCGGTAAATGTAAATGTAGAAGTGTTTTCTTTTTTTGCCGTTCATAAGTGTTATTTTGTGACCTACATGAATAAAGATATTTTGATTTGATTTTGAACCTAACCATTTGAAGAATATCTTTTACTTGATCCTTAATACGTTCCCAAGCTAATGAAATATTCAAAATTGACACAACAACCGACTTCAAATTACCGAAATGGGACCAAATGATTGACGGTATGGGACTAAATGATTGACAGAATGGGACCACTTAGGAAGTACTGTAGCTTTCATTTGAAAAGTCAATCAATCTTTTTGTTTTTTGGAAGTCAGTTGATAAAAGTCATCGTAGACTGACGACATTTCTGAAGTTCGGTTTTTGCTGAGCGCGTGGCTGGTGGCTTTTTAGGTTACCTCTGGCGCACCGCAAAAATCGGGTTCCCAGACACTCGCATACCGAACAATGTTTCTTGTCCTGCACCTGGAACTAGTTAGGAATAACTAGTTCTTCTGTGCGGGACTATCAACTAATCAAGCATTACCTTGACATTGGTGAATCATCGATGAACATCGATGAAGCCACGTTTTTAAAAAAAGAAGAATAAGAAGACGACATTTTCTTCTTGAATGGCTTGCAAGGACGTGCTTTACATTATAAGTGTAACAAAGTAATATAATTATTGAAGTAAGTACCTCAAAACTTCAATAAACTACATCAATGAACAATATGCAATAAGATTAACGTTCAAACAAAAAAAACACACACACTTCTTTTTACAAAACTATTTACGCGTCAGCGCACGCGCCTAACAGCTGTCCTTGTACACACAGAGTAAAAAAGCCTAATATATGAATACTTTCAAAATGTCAGTAAGCAAATAAAATGTTATACTATAAATTTATACTGTGGCTAGTTTGCAACGGTCGCGGGCACCTGTTGTGACGTTGACAGGTGCAGATGTGAAACGGCGGGTATGTTTTGTCTCTTTCACTTACACCTGTGTTTTTTATTAGGTTTTGTTAAGGAAGTGACTTCAAGAGGTTTAAACTGTTGGGATTATTAATCATCTATACAAAAATATCTCCTGGTTGTGGGAATTGTGTTTGTTTCGGAGTTTGGGTGGTACATATAATATCTTTTTATATATATAATTCTACTGTACGTGTGTATATCACTGAACTCCTCCTAAACGGCTGAACCAATGTTGATGAAATTTGTTGTGTGTGTTCAAGGGGATTCGAGAATAGTATAGATTCACAATTTGGTTCTTTTTTTTTGCAGGACAACATCTGTCGGGTCCGCTAGTGTATGTATATATTTAGAAATATATAAGTATGTTTATCAGTTGTCTAGATCCCATAGCACAAGCTTATATTAGCTTCATTTGGGCTATATTACATTCGACATACCCTTCGGGATATAAGCGTGATGTAAGTCTGCATGTACAATAACTGTCACTCATACCATGATCTAATTGGACTATTTGGTTTCCCTACCTACTTGTCGAACAATAGACAATATTACTGGCGAAACTATTAGCTGTATAACATGCCTCTACCTACCTTTTCCTTGACAATAGCAAGAATATACAATGATGTAGGTACGTCTGTCAAAGCTTTAAAAGTTGTATAACTTGCGACGCACTTTTAATAATCATGTGGAACCATAAACCAATAAAGTTACGGGTTTACTGGTGACCTTTTCAGGTAACGGCACTAACCTAACGGTCCATAAATAAATTAACTAGGATTTACTCTTTATTTGAAAACATTCCGTGTATAAAGTAAAAACATTATATAAGGCAACGAAAAATGTTATTTTTTTAAAGTGATTAAAAAAATTAATGTCTTCGGTAACAGAGTATGATTTAGATTTTGTGTTTACCTATGTTGAGTTCGCGGTAAAATTAGCATACAAATCATTAATACAATGATCAAAGGATAAGGTAACCTTATATTATTGACCGTTACAAGAGCGTACCAAGGATTGAGCCCAGCCAGTTAAAATACACAAAAAACATTACAACAGGAATGTATATCTGGTAACTATATAATATGACATCGTGACAGTCGGACCGCCACAACTCGTGTTGATATCAGATTTCTTGAACAGATTGTATGTATTTGTTGTTTTACTGTTATGTACTTTTGTTGAGAGAATCGTTTGAAATTGTATTTTTGGTAAACATGATTCTTAGGCAATAGACTCGCTGGTGAACACAACTGAAAATAATGGGATTATATTTATCGCCTTTACGGCCATGCCAGGTGACCGCCGAGCACGCCCTCGGATGCATAGCCTTTGACCACCTATTCGACCTCTATCAAGGGTAGGGTCGGGTAGCATCCCGCATCTTTGTGTGTTAATGATGCGATGACCACTGAGCCACGATGACCAATAATAATAATAAACACATCTTCATCCAATATTTGCTTCATATTATAATTTCTAGTTAGCGCTATTAAGGTTAGCGTTGAATTCACCTACCAGAATATTGCCGAACTCCGGTAGGTACCAGTGTATTGTGTTACAACGATATTTAAATACTAAATTTTTTTGGTGACTCCTTGACTTCTTGCTTATTAATGAACGGAGTAGCATATGAGAATAGTTTTTCATTGTGATTAAGTATCAGACCTCTTATGTAGGTGTAAATACCTACCTATGATTGATTGAAAGGTAAACCCACCTACTAAGATTTTAGTACCTTATAAGCACTGTGTCAGCCTACGAAAATAGCGAACTTTTTATGACAGTAATAAACCAGTGTTTCCAACGTTGACTGACGTCAGGCCAAGGACAGGTAGATTATTGTTTGATATACTGAATATAATATGGTCGGTACACGTTTAGCCTACTTCACAAAAGGAGTTTCCCTCCACGAATGGTTCACCATTAATTGAAAATTAACACCAAAAACATTGCATTTGAAGTAAGGCCAATGATCAAGCCCTGTCTAAAAAGATTGTTCTGTAAAAAGTTGTCAGATCTAATGGAGAGCCAAGCTCCTAACTCTACACATCCTAATGTTCTTAGTTTTCGTCTAAAAACTCTACAACTTAAGCAAATGTGTGGTTCGACTGCTTCGTTACTTAATGACCTTTTGTCTAGTAAATTACTTTCTGTTTCTAAGCTCAAATTATTGTAATAAATATGTGGCGTGAGCAATTCGTAAGGACGACGAGGTTATTCCCTTGGTAAGAATAGAAACTAGTTCATTGCATAACGAAACAGCCAAGCCACGCATTTCTACTGTACCCTTAAGGGCAGATCACGGGCACTTTCCAACATCATTTGTCGTCATAACGCTTAAACGTCCAGGGGTTGTAAACAATTTACAAACAAGCTTAAAACTGTAGTCTGCACAAAACACAAGACCTTGTGAATCCTTTCAAGCTCTTGAACAGTTTTAACGAGTAGACAACATGCGATGATAGGGATTGTACTTTGGTAGGTAAAGTCATACAGATGAATACAATATTACGTAGGTATTTTAAAAGGAACTTAGTTCAATTCAATTCAATCAAATCGGTGTTGGGTGTTGGCATTTATTTATTTATTTATTTATTTATGTACACACAGTATATACATTATTGTGAATGGAAACATTATATACATGTATATAGAGAAACCATTTATCTCTAAAGAGATCTCTTCCAATGGGCCTGAGAGAGGAGACGTGAGTTCAATCAGGTACTGGTGTGTGTGCAGGTTAATACTGTTATTCAGGTTAATAAACTTACATACACTTTAACTATATAAATACATAATTACATACATATTAACTTTTCATAATGTACCTATTTATACATAAACATACAGATTGTTAAGGAAGGGAAGAGAGATAATGTTCCTTCACTCTCTTCTTGAAAACATATACAGTTTTGCAGTTTCTTATATCTACCGGCAGAGCGTTCAGGTTCAGTGGCATTTAGGTTTGGGCTACTGAAATACAGTGCACAGTACCAATATTTTTTTATTACAACATCATATTCACAACATTATTGCGCGGGACCAATAAAATTACTGTCCAAAGGTGGGTTTGTAACCTCTGCCTATACCATGTATGTTATGTAAATGTGTGTAATAGGCTTGCCCCTCGTTACCTGAAATCAAGTGCCTACGCTTATACAAAGCATTTACTGTTTGGAGAAGAAATGAGCAGATGGAATTTTGATACTGATTAAATACGAAATCAGCTGTCCATACATTGCATATTGTGTTGTGACGTAAGAGATCGCTAAAAATAAACCACCGGACCACGCGGCTCGGTGGCGCGGTTCTCTTGTTTATTTTTTTAAATACCGCTCTACTATGTGTTGCTATGCTGAATACCGCCAGTAGAACTCTTAAGACGATACCACCATTTGGACTCATGCGTGTACTGCACGGGCAACGTCCATTTAGACTGGATCTCAAAATATTTGGGATGTCATAGCTGGACGGCATCCATGCAAATGGAAGATTTGTTTGTTATTTTTAGAAGACTATATAAACGAATTGACGTCGTAATTCTCTTATTCCTCTCGGGAGTCTATCGTTATAAAGAGCCTATAACATCGGTGTCTCAAGACTTTTCCCTTTTTTTTTACTCGCCTGTCGTGCCTTCCTTTGCTGGACGTTCAGGCACTCAGGGTCCGTACAAACTCGTAAGGATAACCAAGGACGCCAAAGAACTTTGGCCGCCTGGGCGTCTCGGGTATCATCTCGCATCTTACTCACTAGCAAAGGACAACTTTGATTATTTATGAGATGACGAAGAACTTGCCCGCGCCATAGATGGGCCATGGAAATAAGGGCGGAAAAGAATGCCTGACGACTACCTTTTTATACATGAGGTAGACAGCGTTATTTGGCCAGAAACTTTGTCGATCCCAAGTTGAAGACGAGAGACGTATTACCCTTTTCGGGTACTGTGGTTGGTTGTGTGCATCGAATACAGGCGATGATGACTTGAGCCCCGGTTATTAGACCCTCACCCCTCCGTTTGGAACAGATAAACAAATTAATGTTTAAGAGTAATCAGTCTAAATTGAAGTACTCTTAAGCAAGCAACATTAAACTTTCATTGCTAGTACAAAGGGCGCGTTTGCTCTCGACACCAAGTGCTCACAGCGAGCAGCCTCGGCTCCGGCTTGGAGCAGACTGATAGACAGACAGACGATGTTTGTTTGTGAGTGTTTTACACAACTTAGCGGCGAAGTGAAGGAGCTCTTAACGTAACTTGAAGCTTCCCGTTCAACACAAGGCGAACATCCTTTGCACAGATACTTAGAATTATGTTCTAAACAATCTTGTGTAGGTGAAGATATATGTATTAGCATGAAATAATGGAGGCATTCTTAATACGCATGTATACTACGCACGCATGCATCTTAAGCACTTAACATGCAGAAGTGTAAAAGTTTATTTTTCAACTAGGTACCAGTTTTCAGCCTAATCGGTTCAGTAGCTTAGCTGTGCTTTACCTACGTTTTAAGAGAAATAGCTAGTCTAGGAATATTCGTACTTGTTGTACATTTAATTATGGATAATATAAACACAGGACGCACCAGATGTGGTACATCTCGATTTGTGATTATAAGTCCACAAATAGTTTAGCAATCGTTATAACCACCCACGCAGCGACGTCTTACGCACCATATGGATCAGTTTGAAGAAATAGTTCACAATATGGACTCGTGAGCTGGATGTGGATATGAATCAGCAACAGTTCTGTAACTCAAGAATTCCTCCCAAAAAGGGATCTGGCCCTGGTTCATCTCCAGCCAACGAGTCACATCACATATTGTTAGCAAGAGACACTGAAAAATGCGATCTAAAATGTCATCCGGTGACGTTATAAAGATTATTATATAGCACAGAGCTCACATCTGTCTGTGTGGTACTGTCGGGCCAATGCAGTGGAGGCTGCGCGTACGCCTCTCGGTGGGGTCGACCAATCACAGCGCGGGACGGTGCAGGGGTGGTGACGCTATGAGTTGCTGTTAGTTTGGCTTGTGTTGTTAAAATTTATTTATTAAAGCAATTAAGTAGGTACTGACGGTAACTTTTATCAAATATTTCACAATCGCTAAATCTTGTAGGCAATGTTTCTTACCTACCTACACTATATGGAATCTATTAGGTAAGTAAGTTTCTTTTTAACCGATTTCCATATGGAGGAGGTTCTCAATTCAACTGTATGTATGTTTGTTACCTCATATCTTTGGACTGGTGAACCAATATTTAAATATATTTTTTTATTGAAAGCTAAAACTTCCCAAGTGTTCCCATATCAATTTGGTCCCATTCCGACGGTTATTTGGTCCCATTTCGGTAGTTTGAAGTCGGTTTGAAGAAGTTTAAAGTACTTAAGTAATTCATGTTTATAATGTTTCTTAAAATAGCTTAATTGCGGTGGGGACGACATTTTTATAAAATTCTTATACAAAATCACGTAGGTATTTATTGTCGAAGGGTCGACAGAGAAGTTGCTCACAGTTTTTTACCCACATTTTATCAACCACTTTGTAGGACCCAAGTAATATGAGGAGAGCCTATTCCAGAGCTCTTTAGGTATCATATAACATATTATAAAACAAAGACGCCCGTCCCTATGAATCTATCTATGCTTAGATCTTTAAAACTACGCATCGGCTTTTGATGCGGTTTTCATCAATGAGTAGAGTGGTTCCCGAGGAAGGTTTTTGTGTATAACTTAACTTGTCAAGCAGGCGAAGCCGCGGGCGTCTGCTATTAAATGTTGTTGCTCATGTGCGAGTTGCTCATACGGTTTCAGCAGGCACTTTGTTTAATGTCAAATTTTGTGTTCTATTAGTCAAATTGTCAATGAAGACAATGATAATAAATTAATATAACATCACGCTTCAACTGATAGGAGCTGCGCAGCAATAGAAAATTATGCAAAAATTTAACCACTTTTGAGAGCAAACAGCTTCGCAAAGTTTAAAACATATTAAGAAGAGTTTTAGAACTCTTCTTAGAGTTATAAAAATAATAATAATAATACTCCGAGACGCCCAGGACTCTAATTGACTTTGCCATAGCGGCTGGCACGTAAGATTTTGTTGCCTTTCATCAACAATTCACCACCAGATTGCACATAACCCATTATAAATGTGCCCGGTGACGGTAATAGGCTTGCCCCTTATTACGTGGGACTTAAAATACTGGCAAATTGTGGGTGTGTAATGCACCTCTGCCTACCCCTTCGGGAATATCGGCGGGATATGTGTGTGTGTGTAGTAAATGTAGTAGAGCGCTTGAAGGGACAAACAGACAAACTTACGGTTATAATAAATGTACCTCGTTATATTTACGCTCCAATACATTTTTTTATTCAAAAGGGAAAATGTCCCACAAAGTTTTCTCAAAGGATGTAAGTACCGACGTGTACTTACGTAGTTCTCTATCGGCCTATAAGAGATTTAGGCGTTGGTCTCATTGCTAGCGGAGAGCGTTACATCTAGCCATTAAGCCGTAGACTTTGTTTGATTTCACCAACTACTGCTTCGAGTTGGAAAATCATTTAGTTTTGTATGACCTATTTTCGAGGAATGCTAGGTAGGTATAGGCTAATTGTGTATACCAGACCCTCTACAAAATTGACGACCTTAGACTCTGAAGTGTCTATAAAATCTAAGTTATAACCCTATTACTAACACTTAGCGGTACGTCCGTCTGTCACCAGCCTTTATCTCATGAACCGTGATAGTTATAATGTTGAAATTTTCACAGAATATGTTGCAGCTATAACAACAAATAAAAAACAGAATAAAATCAATATCTAAGGAGACTCCCATAACAACAAAAGTATAATTTTTTGGCTATTTCTATAGTTAATGGTACGGAACCCTTCGTGCACGAGTCCGACTCACACTTGGCCGGTTTTTTTAACGGTAATGTGTTCCCATGGGAATCGGGAACACATTAAACCATATCACAGTAACCAATCAACTAGATCTCAACCAAGAAACAGACAATCAACGCTAACCGCAATAGCGCGATCTAGAAATTATGATATGAGTATAAAGCAAAAATTGAATGTCGTTAGTATTGATCATCGTAGCTCAGTGGTCAGAACATTGCCCCTGTAAGGAAACGGCCGTGGGTTCAAGTCCTGCCGATGACATCAGTTTTTATAATCTTCTCTATATATAAAAATGAATCCCTATTTCCCTTGGTCACGACATCACGCGTGAACGGCTGGACCGATTTGGCTAAATTGGGTCTTAATTAAAATATTCGTGGAGGTTCAGGGAAGGTTCATAAGCAAAATTTCAGGCGGTACGAAGTTCGCCGGGACCACTAGTCTGTTTATAATTTCTGTCCTAATATTTTAATCAACTAGGAATGTATAAACAGCATTTTGGGTAAATCATTTGCCTTTATTCTCAAGTACAGAGACTCATAACTTACTACTTCATTTACTTACACTAAAATAGTCGATAGAAGTCATAAGAATACTACCACTACGGTACATGTTCATGTTCAAGGCAGTGCCACTCGCAACTATAATCCAGAGATTACATTTGGAATTCCAACGTACGCACGATTTGACACAATTTGACGACCATTGCCGCCCGTGGAAACTTAATTTTCTATTCAACTCAATTTCATAAATTTTTGCAAAGTTGCCACTACAAATGTATAAGAATAAGACGAATATTAACCGACTAATTGAATGATATAGCCATTTCATTTCACTGGCAACAATAAAAGTGAATTATCAACTACCAATAACAGCGCATTCGTTATTACCTGATGCTGTCCATAGAACATAAGTATCGGGGGTTTTTAGTTATGGACTTGCGTGGTCTGTAAAGCGCGTGAGGGGTTTAGCTCTCCCGTGCCAGTACCCCACAGGGAGTCGTTTCGAGTGTTTTCAAACCGCAGCAAATAATTGCACGAATATTTCACGTTACGAACTCTGAAGTTCAATATATTCTAATCTTATTGGCAGTCAAATTTAACTACAAATTTTGTTAACGTTTGTTTAGTTAGATACTAGCGGACGCTCACGGTTTCGCCCGTGACAAATTATATAACAAAACCTTTTCTCGACCTCTATCCTTAAGTGAAAGCAGAAGGAAAATCGGTGCAGTAGTTTTAATGAGGTTTGCATAATTATTACGAGAGACCAACAAACTGGCAAAAAAAAAACAAATCAAACATTACCACTTGAGGAGCCGTTTTCATTTAAAAAAAATCAAAATCGGTTCACTCAGTCAAAATATATGAGGTAACAAACAGAAAAAAGCAACCAGCCAAGTGTGTGTCGGTCCACGCAAAATATAGGGTTCCTTAGTTACCCATTATAGGCTCTAACTCCTAAACTAACTAAGTTATCTGGTCCGTTATAGTTTTCTTTCTAAGTTCATCATATGGACTAACATAATTTTTTTCAGATTCTTCGAGCTAGCCGTTTAGATTTTAGAAGGGGGGGCCTACCTCCCCCTTCCCCTTTTACTCCTAAAACCTCGGCCCTATAACTTCAGCGAGCTGCTACGGCCGAGTGAAATTCAAATTGCGCGCCAACTGTTCGAATGGGCAACGCGTGCGCCCCTCTGAGAGAAAAAAGGAACTACTACTTCGAAGCGAGCCCCGATCGTACGCGCTCCGCGAAATAAATTCAATAAAATTTTCATCCTAATCTTTAAACCTAATTGATAATCGTGTGTGCAACAAAAACATTTAACCATTAACAGCAACAGAACAGTGTACATACACTGTACGTACATACGTGTACCAGCAGCTTGTCCAGTGAAAGCGGTTCACGGGCCGGGGTAAGTCTACCTACCATTACTTTTTTCCTGTGTATCCTCACTGCGAGCTCGGGAGTGTATGCTACTGTTCAAAAACCATGTAAAAGCATTTTTGTGGTGTTTACAAAAAATTGCGCTTTAAAGTTGAATATCTCGCAAACGAACACATATATCGCAAACTTGTCTTAGCAACCTCCCAATGTTTTACAAATATCTATCTAATGATAACCCATACGATGGGGTTGACGCGAGAAAAAAAATCATATCCACTTTACTTGTAGAGAAGGTACCCCAGAAAAAAAATATTTTCATAATTTTATTATTACAAGGACAAGGACAAGGCTTAGAGTTCTGAAATTTATTGTAAAAAAAGATGATTTGATATGAAGATTATCCTCTTACCACTTAAGAATCGTCTAACTTTATTTGATAATAATTATCACCATTTTTATTTCACTTCACTATCTGGGCATAACACTAAGCAAACAAATGCTTGAACACAGGCACATTTTAAAAACGAGACTGTTTTCATTCATGAATTACTATCAACACACTTAATTCCTTTCATCATAACATAGTAAGTCGCGTTCTCTATGTGCCCATACTTAGATCTTTAAAACTACGCGACGGATTTTGATGTAGTTTTCACCAATGGATAGAGTGGTTCTCGAGGAAGGTTTTTGTGTATATAATTTGTCCACCGGGCAACTGCGGGCGTCCGCTAGTAAACAATAAAATTCTATTACTTCAAAGCAGCACTTAGTGTTGGATAAATAGTAAGAGGTTATTCACCCAAAATGAAGGTACCTACGAGTGTTACAAAGAAAAACACATGTGCATTTGATATCAAAATTGTTAACCATTATCCAAGCCAATATTGACAGAGTTTAACAAAATAAATTACATTTACACATGGCCAACAACAAGGCAATTTACCCTAGTTGAATTTGAAATAGGAGCCCACACATATTTACAGACGTGTTTAGAATCTATTAATAGCTAATAATATGATGATGAACGATACTACACCCTGTATACAATACAGTGGCGCCACAAATAGTTGGACAACTGTTTCGTTGAATTTCAATTGGAATAAATGACACTATTTGTTTGTTAGCTAACCTCGGTTTGATATACAGTCTATGAATATAAATCACTATTGTGTCAGTACAATTCGCACACTGTATTTTGCAGACCTTACATTCGGTATTACCACGCTAAGACCCTAGGTTATGCAACACTTTATATAAAGCTCCCCATATCCTCCTTTTACCTCAGGTACTAATAATATTCTCAGGCAAGGTGATCCAAGTTTCCACCTAAAAATCTTTAAAATTGCTCGGTTCTGACGAAGATTTTACCCACTATGTGAGAGTGGGCTACTCTCTCTTGTACGCATTGCTCGGAATTCAAATAACACGAAACCCTAAAAGGGATGCAGGTAACGTTGAACAGTTCTTAATTGTTTGAGTTACTGGCTATTATTACCGATTACCGTCTTTTCGTTCCTGATTCCCGTGGGAACACATTACCGGGACAAAATATATAGCCTATGTTACTCAGGGATAATGTAGCTACATGTCATTGAAAGAAATATCAAAATCCGTTCAGTAGTTATGGGAGTCTTTTCAATTCAAAAAAACATACAAACAATGAAATCTTTCTTCTTTATAATATCAGTATCAGTAGTCCGAGACGCCCAGGACTTTAATTGGCTGTGCCATAGCGGCTGGCACGTAAGATTTTGTTGCCTTTAACCAACATTTCATCACAAGGTAACGAGTTTTAATTTTTGTTTCAAAATTACAATAAAGCTGCTACTTTTTATTAAATTAATTCGGCCATTTTGGATATAACCCATTATATATGTGCCCGATGACGGCAATAGGTTGCCCCCTATTACGTGGGACTAAAATACTGGCAAATTGTGGGTGTGTAAAGCACCTCTGCCTACCCCTTCGGGGATATAGGCGTGATATGTGTATGTATGTTATAATATCAGTATCGATTTAGTGTCACACAATACCTCCTTTGCATAGAGTATACTTATTGGTACGTACTACAGTAGATATTATATAAGTTGGTCTGGAGAAGGCAGGTATTTGGAACGCATTCCATCCATAACTCAATATTACACAGCTGCATTACTAAGTAGTATTTATTGGCTGGCTGTGCTTGGTTTGCTGACCACTGATATCGTATTGATTTGGATTTGGATTCCTGTGGCTTGTAACTCATACCTTACTTGTTGTTAGCAGCTGATTCACCTGCGACTAACTGTTCCACAGATATAAGAATACTATACTAAGGTTATGATGTACCTACTTGCCGATCAAGAAACGTTCAGTAGATGATTAGGGATCTACTGAACCTTTCTTGATCGGCTCACCAACCCAGTTTGGATCGGCTTTCCAGTCTAACATAATTAATCAATTAAATTAGAAATATTCTCTCGATCCAAAAGTTGACTGGAAAAATCGTTCTTTAGCGATAGGCACTTGTTGTAAATTAGTTTTAAGGCATGTTTAAAATATATTTGTACGTAAGTTGATTTAGGGCTCCAACTACCCCTAATGTATGACAACCGGGACCGACGGCTTAACGTGCTCTCGGGGTACGGTCGTAACGGGGTCTCAATGTCTTAAGAAATGGTCACCCATCCTAAGACCGGCCTGACTCGCTGTTGCTTAATCTTTGCAATATTCTGCTGACTATGATGAGTTCATGCAAATAATAAGTGCCTCCGCTTTCGACTCCGGAGTCTCTGGTTCGATTCCTGGTGACAACAAACCTTTGTACCAAAGTTTGGATGTTTCATATGTATTATATGTATGTATTTACAAAAAAACGACAAAGACGAAAGACTTGGGATGGCGGTCGCTTCGCTCCCTTAAATTTCACCAGTTTCCAAAATACAAACACAGTTGGGTTGACGGAATGTTTGTCATTAGTGTCAGTGGTTATCGAGCTGTCAACTACAGACAAGAGTATTGCAGATACACATGCCATAGTATTATACTCTTTGAATAGCAGTTCTCTATCGCTTGCCATATCAGAAATATGCTCTTAAAAAATGTGTCTGTCTGTGGTAATCAGCGAGTCGTGACCGGTCGCGAAGCTTCCGCCTGACAACAGTTTTTCTTTGTAGATATGTACTTAAAAACGAGTTCTCGGCTCGTGAATAATTCTAGAACATTGTCTTGAGCCATTTTGGGAGCTAATAAAAAGCGATTGCACGAAGTCACAGTCTCTTTATACTCGTCTCCAGCTAGAAGACTACACTTTTGAACAGCAGTATTGTTCCTAAATTGAGTAATTCCACGTGCACATAGTTTTGGCTGTGATGTTTTAATAGTTCAAAAATGAAATAAATTCAGTGTACATCCACTCTATAACATTTGGACCACGTTGGAGATTGGGAGGTTAATTTGAAGGCAGCTGAGTGCGTGGAGCCTCCACTCTTGAGGAATCCCTGATATCTTAACACCAGGATTCTAGGAATGGCTAACATTCGGTTTAACGGTCCACCGCTAGAGGGCAGGACTTAATGTCATTCGACTTCATTTTCGATTCAGAGTCGATTGGCATGATTTTCAAAGTCCGCCAAGGTCAACTAAAAAAGTTACTTAAAATTTCCGATAGATGGCGTTGCTTAAAAACGCATTTTCGATAGATGGCGTTACCTTTTTAGTACTTGTCTTCCGTTTCCAAATATTTCGTTGCACTACCTATAGTAGAGAGTGCGCATGCGTCAACAAGTTTCGTCAAGAAATTGATATTTTTTTTTATTTGACCTTGGCGGACCTTGAATGTCATGCCAATCGACTTTACTCGTCAAGTAGAGATTAAAGAGAGGTTTTTTTTTTTAACGGGGTCGGTGATGCATTTACGCACTTCACCGTCTCGCTGCGGGGAGAGGCGAGACGGCTTCGTGTGGGACTCCTGGCCCTAGGATGGAAAACGGGCCGGACTACCCACTAAAACCTATGGGGGGCTGACCCCCCCCCCCTGATCGACACAGAAGCGACGCCCCCGAAACACATAAGGGGCGTCGAACTCCTCAGGGCCATTGGCGTGGACGGTGGGCCCCCCGACTCACCGCCCACGGCCCTATCAGTCGGGGCTTGGGCGTAGGCAATGCGCCGTCACCCCCTGACTGGTGCCCGCCGGGGCGGGAGCGTACGGCCAGCACGCTCCCGCTCACGCAGAGCCTCTCTCTTCGCCGCCATCACCTCCCGAGCGAAGGAAGCGACGGCGGCCCAACATTGGTCGCTGCCGGCCATAGACTGGATCAAGGCCGGCAGCGAATCCACTCTTCCAATAGTGCCCGTAAAGGCCAACCTCTCCGCGTCCCAGGCGGCGCACACGAAGAGCGTGTGCTCTGCCGTGTCCACGGCGCCGCCTGCGCAATGAAGACAATCTGGCTCCGACAGAATCCCCACCACTTCCCACAGGAATTTTGCGAAACATCCGTTACCTGTGAGAAGTTGGGTTAGGAAGTACGTCGGAGCCCACTGCGCGTGCTCCACCCACTGGCGGAACGATGGCCCCCACGAGCACCCGGCTCGCGGAGGGAACCTCACATCTCAAGGCCCATTGCCGGAACAGATCGTCGCGAGCCTCCTGTCTCCAGCGATCGACCTGCTCCGGCAACGGGCGACCTCCTTCTTGTCGCACCAGGGCGCCCTCCTCGTAGACCCTCTTCAGGACCACCGCCTCGAGATCCCACGGAGGACTTTGTGCCAACAGGCACGCCGCCTCAAAAGACACGGTGCGGTACGCCCGTGCAGCCCTCTGCGCCGCGATCCGCTGCGGTCGTCGCAGCTAAACCACGTTCGCGGCGCCGAGGGCATCCACCCAAATAGGCGCTCCATAGAGCGCCTTGGAGCGTACCACACCCTCGTAGAGACGAGTAAAGAGAGGTTAGGTTAGGTTGTAATTTTTTTTTCTTTAAACAAAATGGGTAGGTTAGCTTATGTTAAAACTGTGACCCTCTACGCACGAGCCGAGCGAGCGAAGTGAGCGGTGCCGCGGCAGCGATCGGCGAGTGCCAGAAACGACTTGCATTAATGCGAAAAATTTTGGGATGTAAACATTTGTCAAATTCCTTTCGGAGGTTAGGTTAGGTTTCTTTTGTTTTGACCTTGGCGGACTTTGAAAGTCATGCCAATCGACTTTACTCGTCGAGTAGTGTCCAAATATATATAGTATCGCCCTCTAGCGGTGGACCGCTAAAACGAATGTTTACCCTAGGAATTATTAAAATCTCTGGATCATCATAGAAGCTAGCTATTAGAAGTCGTGGAATATACGTCGTAGGTTTGGTGACCGAAGGCAAGGTCAATAGGAAAACCCTTGACCTTAGGCCAACAAGACGTGCAGTTTGAAGGTCAAACACGGAACGACAGCTGACTTCGCAAACCGTCCTTTGAGTTCAGTACTTGTTTAACAACCTAATCTGTATTAAATTGTATGATCTAGGAGGCGTTATCATCAATAACTACCGATTTCTTTCATAACTCCGGAATTAATATATCTGTTTCGAACTACTCAAGAACCATCTGCAACAATCAAAATTAAATAATATAATAATATGTATATCTCTTTATGATTGAAGAAGTAGGCTAGTCGCTACCTATCTTTTTTGTGTATTATTGCTAACTAATTAGTTCATACTTAGAATTAAATACTTGTAAAGAAACATTGTGAAGCTTAGTTATACTTGTATAGCTTTGTTATTTAAGAATAATATATTGTTTGTAAACCCTCAAAGCGTTGCCCTATTGAACCTCATGATATCACACACAGTTCATTTATGAACTGGCGCCCTGAGGGTAAGTATATTGGTCTCGTAATGCCCTCCGACGATCCAGCTGGTGGGTACAAGGTTTACAAGTTTATCTAGTACTCATATCACAAGCTCTGCTTAGTTTGAGACTAGATGGCGTTGTGTGAATAGTTCTAACATATTTATTTATTTATTCTAAATCTAATCGGTTATTCGCCACGAGCCTCTTTTCACTTACACAGAACTTACAAAGGGATACTATATCTTTCCCTCTGGGAATAATGAAGTGACTCTGTGTTAGTGTGTGTTCTAAAGATCAGCGTCAAGCCTGCCACAGAAAGTGACAAATATACCGTAGTTGGAACACGACCGGAGGTTCGACATCACACGAGCGTGTCACGGGGACAAGTCATAAATTATCACGGCTCGAGTGAGCCACTGGTGACTGGACACCGTGAACTTAACAATCCATGGTCCAAGTCTATAAGCGATAGCGTATTTTCTAAATACTAGCTAATACTCGGCTTTTTTTCCTGTAATCCAACCTTGATGGAACCAATTGTATATTATGTTGCCCTAATTAAACCGTAAGGTTAACTAGGAGCTAGGAGCTGCGGTCGCTGCCGTGGTACTGCACTGCAGCATGTAATTAAGCGAAGCGACTATTGTCATATTTTTGGTCAATAACTTTTTTTGAGGGTCCTAAATCAAAATTCGGTCTCGAACAAAACCTGCTCCTGAGAATGCTGGTATTTTGAGTGAAAAAATCATGAAAATCGGTTGGGTAGTTGTCGAGAAACAATTTCACATCGAGTTGCATTTGAGTCACCTGATAAGGAGCTCCGCTCGCTACACTCGCTTCGCTCCAAAATAGACAAGAATGAAAAATAGTACCTTGTAGTCTTGGTCATTGGTAGAACGTTCCTCCTGGAAAGAGAACAGTCGCTGGTTCAAGTCTAGCCCAGGACTATAGTTTTTGCGATATACACGCTGATTTTATCACCGACAGCAGTCGAAAGGGTTCGCTCTCGGAATAATATTTGGATTCCTTTTTTAACATCTAAATTACTGTACTGATAATAATAAAAAAAATTGTCATTTCTGTAATTCTTCTCACTCGATCAAGTTTAACATTAGTAGCAGTACGATATTTCATTGATGAATTGACGCGGACGGGTGCGGTACGCTCGCCAGGCTGCACGTCTCACACACACATCCATCCTTCGAGCGCTTCTAAGTACCGCGCAAATCATCTGTTAGGGAGCAATGACCCCGCGCAGCCAATATGGCCAGTATCACTACGAAACATACCTACTTGAACATAAAGTACATACTCCAATTTCTCCTTCGTACTTTACACGGGCTTAGGACCGTCTGTAATACCTACTTTATTATTAACGATAGTGACTTAATGACTTTTGAACTATGTTATAATAATAACAAAAATACACTGAACTACAACTAACTGCGAGGAGGATTTTAAAAAATTACAGCTATTTATAAATAAAATCAAACTTACATACCTATTTACAGATTATTTACACTAATTTACAGTTCTCTGTACCGAAGTAACTGCTCGATATGGAGTCCATTCCTTTCGATACACAAACGTGCACGTTTCAATTGATTGTCTTTCAACTTGTTCAATGTGTCTCTATCACTTTTCACAATATCAAAATCGTCTACTATCGCACTGCGTAGTTCTTCGCTGGTTTGATACTCTCTGGCATTTAAGTGCTCCGGCTGGGAGTACAATCGCGTAGCCTCTTGTAGGTTGTGGTTAGCAATGGCATACAATTGTACCATTGCTAGATACTCCACGTTCGAATATTCGTACTGACGACTCATTTTACTCACTGACACACACAATTACGCAACAGACGCCGGCGCTGTCACGAGATTTACTGTACAGGCGAGCCGCAGTGTCGGCGCACTCGCGCCGCTGGGAGGATTCGGAGGATACGCTGAGGTGGGGGTCGGGGGCGGTGCACGCTTGCTCTGTGCCAGCGCATTGTTGAATGAAAACGAACTGTACCGTAACTATCGTTGTAAAACTTAAGTATTTAAGAGAGTGAGTCCCCTACAACGGGTTCTCATTTGATGTCTAGAAACTAAATATTTTTTTTTAGATCTCTAAAAAAAATGCGTTTGTTTTTCAAAGTAATGCTGCCAGTTGATTCAAAAATTATTCCGAAAGCGAACCCTTGCGTACTGCTGACGGTGATAAAATCAGCGTGTATATTGTAAAATTATTCTAATATCTATGTGTATTCTGTTTGTCATCAAGGCATTCTTTCTCCCTGGAGGGTAGACTGAATCGAGACTATTTCTGGAATGAGTATAGTAATGAGTACCTTAATAGTAATTGAGTATAGTATTTACTATAATCTCGTCTGTGTTTCAGCAGGAGAACCACGTGTCGGCGAGGATGACTTAAGTGCTAAATAAGTTTTACAGTATAATTGTGACTCCCGCTAACTTCTACCACTTACACCGCAGCTGTCAATAGTTTCTACAGTATGGGTGTTAAGTGGAGCTAAGGCACAGGGGATTGTATGAGATGTATGGTTCTTAGTGCAATTCATCTCTTGCGCTACTAGATTAATTATAATATAATTAAGCCATTAAAATTATTAATAACTATTTCATTATAATATTTACTGATACTAGGTATATCAGTAAATTATATGTCATTATAATTAATTGAATATTTCAATTAATAAAATTGTAATTATAATTATATGTCATTTAAGATAAACACTTAAACAAAATAAATAAATAATACAATAAATTGTAATTTATTTCAGATCACAATATGCCCCTAAAGTAGGAGGAGAAGGTAGAGTATTATACACAATATACCCCTAAAGTAGGAGGAGAAGGTAGAGTATTATACACAATATACCCCTAAAGTAGGAGGAGAAGGTAGAGTATTATACACAATATACCCCTAAAGTAGGAGGAGAAGGTAGAGTATTATACACAATATACCCCTAAAGTAGGAGGAGAAGGTAGAGTATTATACACAATATGCCCCTAAAGTAGGAGGAGAAGGTAGAGTATTATACACAATATACCCCTAAATTAGGAGGAGAAGGTAGAGTATTATACACAATATACCCCTAAAGTAGGAGGAGAAGGTAGAGTATTATACACAATATACCCCTAATATAGGAGGAGAAGGTAGAGTATTATACACAATATACCCCTAAAGTAGGAGGAGAAGGTAGAGTATTATACACAATATACCCCTAAAGTAGGAGGAGAAGGTAGAGTATTATACACAATATACCCCTAAAGTAGAAGGAGAAGGTAGAGTATTACAAAATTATGGTTTATAATTTATACACAAAATGGAACTTTTCACTAAATGCATAACCGGCCAAGTGCGAGTCGGATTCGCGCACAAAGGGTTCCGTAATTACCAAAACAACAACAAACTAACGTTTATTGAATGGGAAATAAATAGTTAATTGTTTTTTTTTAGTATTTGTTGCATCTGTAAAAATTTCAACGGTTCATGAGATACAGCCTAAGAGAGACAAACGGACGAACAGCGAAGTCTTAGTAATAGGGTTCCCGTTTTACCCTTTGGGTACGGAACCCTAAAAATGGTTGTATCTATTTACTAATTTTCATTCAAATCAGTTTCACGTTTTACGCGTGAGTGAGTAACAACATTTCCTTATCGAATGTCATTCGAAAACGTTGGATGATTAGTTAATATTTTGATTTTCTGTGCCGATTCTTTTATACCTACTAATAGTCGTAGATTACCGCGGCTCCACCTACGTGGGAGGTTTTCTCGTTCCCGATTCTCGTGGGAACACGTTAGCGGGATAGAAAGTTTCCGACGAAGACACCGCACTCCACACGTTGGTGGAGTGCTCAGCGTGGGCGAGTCAGCGCCGGGACCTCGTAGTGGGTCTGGGCGTGGATACCCTCTCGCTGGGGACCATGCTTCAAGCCATGGTATCCAGCGGGAGTAGGTGGAACGCGGCCCTGTCCTTCTGCGAGCAAGTCATGCTCGCGAAGGAGGCGGCCGGGAGGGAGAGGGAGCGTACCCTCCCCGCCGAGTTCAGTAGTCGGTGGCCAGGGCGCCCCAGACTCCGCGCCTACGCCCAAGACTATCGACCTCCATGATCGGGGCCTGAGGACGGCGAGATCGCCACCCGCCGTCCTTACAGAAGCAGGCTAGAAGGGTTGCGTGCTGCGAGGCCTTTGCCCCATAGCACGCAACCAGATTCACTCACTGACGCGGGATAAAACCCTACCCCAACGACGCGAGATTCTCGTCCCGACCCAACACCCGCAGAGACCACAGAGGTGGTCAAAGTCCGCCGAGCGCCACTGGACCTACCCTCTGCTAGTAACCAGAG
This sequence comes from Nudaria mundana, assembly GCA_963556515.1. Taxonomy (NCBI): domain Eukaryota; kingdom Metazoa; phylum Arthropoda; class Insecta; order Lepidoptera; family Erebidae; genus Nudaria; species Nudaria mundana. The sequence goes on from OY748312.1 coordinate 13,828,002, forward strand.
ACGCCCGGCAACGGACGTCAGAGCGGAATTAAAAAAAAAAAAAAAGTATAGACACGCGAGCGCGCCAAAGGAATAAATGGTCCCCATTTAAGCAAAAAAAAATGTTGCAATGTTTTCTAGTTCCCTATTTCCCACGAAAACGCTTCCCGGGATAAAACAGCTTAAGTTTATGTTTATGTTTATAACATCTCTGTCAGGGTCCCGTTAAAATCGGCTCAGCCATTTGAGAGATTATCTGGAACACATAGTCAGACAAACAGAAGGAGAATATTTATTATTTTCATAAGTATTTAGTGAGAAGCTTTGAATTTGTAAATGCAAACAGACAATACAATTTTCTTTCTGAGTATAGATCTGGTTAAGTCGTCCATTAAACACAAGTCAAAGGATTTATTAAACGGTGTGTAAGTGACAAGTGATATCACAAACAAAAAATATTAAAAAGGCATTGTAAAGTTTAAAAATAAAATATTTGACTTTTTTTGTTAACCCTGAATGAAGCGTGATGAGATAAACATTGCCACGTTTGTAACAGTATAATCGCTCGTATTTTGATATTTGGTTCAAATCATTTCACCCCTTAATCGCTTTTTTTGTACTTTGGTAATTGCTAACAATACTACCTCTACATTGCTGTGTTTTCTGTAAAAATACAATTCTGAATGTTCGCTACTAAACTTAAAAACTACAGAGCATAGCATATTTTCCAATCCAGGTACAAGACTGTTCCATCACACAATCGTCACAATCTTCACCTAGACAGGGTGAAAACAAACTCCAATGTATATCAACTTAGAAACTATTTTCCTATCAGTTAATGAAATGAAAGCCGAGTTCAATATTAAGAATATGCATAATTGACAACTTTGTCGAGAAAAGCATTGACATCTATAGGTACCGGTGCGGGGTTCGGAGTATTTTCTATTTAGGTAAAATAATAAAATAATAAAACAATATCTGGGGCATTTCATTCCCAGTGAATTAATTGCATTTAAACATGTTATTAAATTACTTGGGATGAGGTATTATTCTTTGAACTTGGCTGGATACGCTGCCGCATGTCTTATTAATTCGAAAATATATTTCATAGCTTATTTCATAAAATTATAACTATAACAACTCTTTATCGCTAACACTAAAGCCTTGGCGATTCGAAACGCCTCAATAAAATAAATTAAATTCCATGAAATACGATAACACATTCAATAAACTGCGTTTTGATACGACAAATTTGTAACACAATATCGTTCTAATAATGTACAAAACTATTTATATAGTTTTGATCTACTTTGTTTTGAACGCTAAATGTGCACCTTCTGAAGCAAAGGAAAAAGATAAGATTATTCAAAATCTAGTAATCACACAAAAAGATACATTAGATAAAATAAACATAGCAATAGATGATACTCTTTCATATTTGCAAAAACAGAACGATAATTACACATTTGCTGAAGGCACTCGTCTTATGGCACAACTCAAGAAAGAGCTCAGTGTACTACAAGCAGCAAACAATAATACAGTAAAAGATGTTCAAAATACCAACACGTCTCAAAATAAACTTCCCACTGATATTAACATGTGCCTTGACAATAGCACATGTGGAAGAAGAGCAGGTGTAGTGAATGTGATATATCCACCAGTGAGTGGTGCAATCGGGGATGCTCTAGCGAAGATTAACAAGAAATCCTATGGTGATCAAATGTCTAGGAAAGAAAAGGCTGAAGCTAAGAATCGATTAGAAATAGAAAAAAAATTAGCTGTTTGGTTAGATCAGAAGCAACGGGAAAATTATTATATTAAAAGATACAAACAAAAAATTATTTTGAAGGAAAAAGAAAACAAAAGTCAGAGAAATGCCCTAATTTTGGTAAACAAGGGAAAGAAAATATCAAATACCCGTGCTGCAGGAAATGTTGCAAATCTTCATATCTTGGATGCCTTAAAAAATAATTATGTAACGTTTATGTAATTTTAAATGAAATATATACAAATAAAATGCATGTGTCTGTTTGTAATTTTACTATATGCATAGTTCATGTGCCTGTGTCGACTAATCTCTGAAATGGCTATACCGTTTTAACGGAGATTTACCTGTATATAGCTGATGTTATAAGAAGTAAAGGAGGGTACTTTTATTTCAGAAACGTGTTCCCGTCAGAACCTCCTAGTCTCTTTAAACTCCCCATTTTGATATTAATTTACAATGAGATGAAGCCTTGGTTCTGCCAGAAGTTCGTAGTTATTTCGTAAATAGTCGTCGTTGTGTTAACTTATCATACCACGGCGTCACTGCCCACACACGCGATGTATAATATTGTTTAATTTACGACCTCTGGTGATTGGCTTTCAGTAGTTACTGTATGTCAGTAGGGTACTGGTGACCTGTTATTCAGGTTTTGCTACCTACAACAGGACCACACTCTAAACTATCGACACTCTAACTGCAGAAAAACCATTGTAATAATCAAAACTGTCGTTCATGTCTAGTTTGTGGAGTGCGAATAAACAATATTATTGGTACTAGGATAATTTCCGGAATGCTGGTTGTCTTGCCACTTTGAATGATGATATTAATTCTCTGAACATTAATAAAGTCCATTCGGTATCCGAACAAAATTCACAATTTTATACTATCTAGAAAAAGATAAAGACAGAAAAGAAAAAAAGTGAGTAATTTTCTGAAGTCGGCACCTTTAGGGCACTTTTGATGTCATGCGTTTTTTCAGCAGCGTGCGGATCTCACCCACAATGCGTGTCGATGTCAACGTCAAATCAGTTCGCGACTTTATTATAGCAACACAAGTACGTGCGGCATGAAACGCATTTAATTATTGTATGAAATTTCACATTGATATCGACACGCATTGCGGGCGACACACGTTGGTAAATTAACGCTTGACAGAGAAGCGCTCGTAAGTGCTGATGTCACGTATCACCTACATAAATTCTATTTTTTTTTCCTTACGGATATACGTTCTAAGCCTTAGATAAGGGCGCGAACGTACGTATTGGAGGCAAACCCGACCCGGATAGATAAAAAGAGTTTTTCAAACAATATTCGTGGAATAATATCAGGGATGAGATTTGAATTTATCACCATAATTTAAAACATTTTGAGTGTGATATTGTTTGGGACTCCATTTTTAGTTGTATATTGATTAAAATTTTATTACCTACTTAGTCCATATCACCTCATTGAGGTCAAAAAAAAGATTTCTTTTTGTTTCTTTGCCGTCACGAAGGGGTTCTTAACGCCCACATTTCGACCGTCACTCTTGCTTCACGTCATAATAGGCAAACGAACTCATACGGTACTTTTTATCACTGTAATTTTCGAGTAAATGCGATCGGGAAATCTATTGCACGCGAGCAGCACCACTTGCATCACTTAGTTTACATTCAAAATATGGAAAAAATAACATTCAGAAGTGACTGTTTTCGATGACATCGTCAATGAAATGATATGGAGTCCATTCCTTTCGATACACAAACGTGCACGTTTCAATTGATTGTCTTTCAACTTGTTCAATGTGTCTCTATCACTTTTCACAATATCAAAATCGTCTACTATCGCACTGCGTAGTTCTTCGCGGGTTTGATACTCTCTGGCATTTAAGTGCTCCGGCTGGGAGTACAATCGCGTAGCCTCTTGTAGGTTGTGGTTAGCAATGGCATACAATTGTACCATTGCTAGATACTCCACGTTCGAATATTCGTACTGACGACTGATTTTACTCACTGACACACACAATTACGCAACAGACGCCGGCGCTGTCACGAGATTTACTGGACAGGCGAGCCGTAGTGTCGGCGCGCTCGCGCCGCTAGGAGGATTCGGAGGATACGCTGAGGTGGGGGTCGGGGGCGGTGCACGTTTGCTCTGTGCCAGCGCATTGTTGAATGAAAACGAACTGTACCGTAACTATCGTTGTAAAACTAAAGTATTTAAGAGAGTGAGTCCCCTACAACGGGTTCTCATTTGATGTCTAGTAACTAAATATATTTTTTTAGATCTCTAAAAAAAATGCGTTTGTTTTTCAAAGTAATGCTGCCAGTTGATTCAAAAATTATTCCGAAAGCGAACCCTTGCGTACTGCTGACGGTGATAAAATCAGCGTGTATATTGTAAAATTATTCTAATATCTATGGGTATTCTGTTTGTCATCAAGGCATTCTTTCTCCCTGGAGGGTAGACTGAATCGAGACTATTTCTGGAATGAGTATAGTAATGAGTACCTTAATAGTAATTGAGTATAGTATTTACCATAATCTCGTCTGTGTTTCAGCAGGAGAACCACGTGTCGGCGAGGATGACTTAAGTGCTAAATAAGTTTTACAGTATAATTGTGACTCCCGCTAACTTCTACCACTTACACCGCAGCTGTCAATAGTTTCTACAGTATGGGTGTTAAGTGGAGCTAAGGCACAGGGGATTGTATGAGATGTATGGTTCTTAGTGCAATTCATCTCTTGCGCTACTAGATTAATTATAATATAATTAAGCCATTAAAATTATTAATAACTATTTCATTATAATATTTACTGATACTAGGTATATCAGTAAATTATATGTCATTATAATTAATTGAATATTTCAATTAATAAAATTGTAATTATAATTATATGTCATTTAAGATAAGCACTTAAACAAAATAAATAAATAATACAATAAATTGTAATTTATTTCAGATCACAATATACCCCTAAAGTAGGAGGAGAAGGTAGAGTATTATACACAATATACCCCTAAAGTAGGAGGAGAAGGTAGAGTATTATACACAATATACCCCTAAAGTAGGAGGAGAAGGTAGAGTATTATACACAAAATTATGGTTTATAATTTATACACAAAATTGAACTTTTCACTAAATGCATAACCGGCCAAGTGCGAGTCGGATTCGCGCACAAAGGGTTCCGTAATTACCAAAACAACAACAAACTAACGTTTATTGAATGGGAAATAAATAGTTAATTGTTTTTTTTTAGTATTTGTTGCATCTGTAAAAATTTCAACGGTTCATGAGATACAGCCTAAGAGAGACAAACGGACGAACAGCGAAGTCTTAGTAATAGGGTTCCCGTTTTACCCTTTGGGTACGGAACCCTAAAAATGGTTGTATCTATTTACTAATTTTCATTCAAATCAGTTTCACGTTTTACGCGTGAGTGAGTAACAACATTTCCTTATCGAATGTCATTCGAAAACGTTGGATGATTAGTTAATATTTTGATTTTCTGTGCCGATTCTTTTATACCTACTAATAGTCGTAGATTACCGCGGCTCCACCTACGTGGGAGGTTTTCTCGTTCCCGATTCTCGTGGGAACACGTTAGCGGGATAGAAAGTTTCCGACGAAGACACCGCACTCCACACGTTGGTGGAGTGCTCAGCGTGGGCGAGTCAGCGCCGGGACCTCGTAGTGGGTCTGGGCGTGGATACCCTCTCGCTGGGGACCATGCTTCAAGCCATGGTATCCAGCGGGAGTAGGTGGAACGCGGCCCTGTCCTTCTGCGAGCAAGTCATGCTCGCGAAGGAGGCGGCCGGGAGGGAGAGGGAGCGTACCCTCCCCGCCGAGTTCAGTAGTCGGTGGCCAGGGCGCCCCAGACTCCGCGCCTACGCCCAAGACTATCGACCTCCATGATCGGGGCCTGAGGACGGCGAGATCGCCACCCGCCGTCCTTACAGAAGCAGGCTAGAAGGGTTGCGTGCTGCGAGGCCTTTGCCCCATAGCACGCAACCAGATTCACTCACTGACGCGGGATAAAACCCTACCCCAACGACGCGAGATTCTCGTCCCGACCCAACACCCGCAGAGACCACAGAGGTGGTCAAAGTCCGCCGAGCGCCACTGGACCTACCCTCTGCTAGTAACCAGAGACGCCCGGCAACGGACGTCAGAGCGGAATTAAAAAAAAAAAAAAGTATAGACACGCGAGCGCGCCAAAGGAATAAATGGTCCCCATTTAAGCAAAAAAAAATGTTGCAATGTTTTCTAGTTCCCTATTTCCCACGGAAACGCATTCCCGGGATAAAACAGCTTAAGTTTATGTTTATGTTTATAACATCTCTGTCAGGGTCCCGTTAAAATCGTGTCAGCCATTTGAGAGATTATCTGGAACACATAGTCAGACAAACAGAAGGAGAATATTTATTTTTTTCATAAGTATTTAGTGAGAAGCTTTGAATTTGTAAATGCAAACAGACAATACAATTTTCTTTCTGAGTATAGATCTGGTTAAGTCGTCCATTAAACACAAGTCAAAGGATTTATTAAACGGTGTGTAAGTGACAAGTGATATCACAAACAAAAAATATTAAAAAGGCATTGTAAAGTTAAAAAATAAAATATTTGACTTTTTTTGTTAACCCTGAATGAAGCGTGATGAGATAAACATTGCCACGTTTGTAACAGTATAATCGCTCGTATTTTGATATTTGGTTCAAATCATTTCACCCCTTAATCGCTTTTTTTGTACTTTGGTAATTGCTAACAATACTACCTCTACATTGCTGTGTTTTCTGTAAAAATACTATTCTGAATGTTCGCTACTAAACTTAAAAACTACAGAGCATAGCATATTTTCCAATCCAGGTACAAGACTGTTCCATCAAAGAAAATCGTCACAATCTTCACCTAGACAGGGTGAAAACAAACTCCAATGTATATCAACTTAGAAACTATTTTCCTATCAGTTAATGAAATGAAAGCCGAGTTCAATATTAAGAATATGCATAATTGACAACTTTGTCGAGAAAAGCATTGACATCTATAGGTACCGGTGCGGGGTTCGGAGTATTTTCTATTTAGGTAAAATAATAAAATAATAAAACAATATCTGGGGCATTTCATTCCCAGTGAATTAATTGCATTTAAACATGTTATTAAATTACTTGGGATGAGGTATTATTCTTTGAACTTGGCTGGATACGCTGCCGCATGTCTTATTAATTCGAAAATATATTTCATAGCTTATTTCATAAAATTATAACTATAACAACTCTTTATCGCTAACACTAAAGCCTTGGCGATTCGAAACGCCTCAATAAAATAAATTAAATTCCATGAAATACGATAACACATTCAATAAACTGCGTTTTGATACGACAAATTTGTAACACAATATCGTTCTAATAATGTACAAAACTATTTATATAGTTTTGATCTACTTTGTTTTGAACGCTAAATGTGCACCTTCTGAAGCAAAGGAAAAAGATAAGATTATTCAAAATCTAGTAATCACACAAAAAGATACATTAGATAAAATAAACATAGCAATAGATGATACTCTTTCATATTTGCAAAAACAGAACGATAATTACACATTTGCTGAAGGCACTCGTCTTATGGCACAACTCAAGAAAGAGCTCAGTGTACTACAAGCAGCAAACAATAATACAGTAAAAGATGTTCAAAATACCAACACGTCTCAAAATAAACTTCCCACTGATATTAACATGTGCCTTGACAATAGCACATGTGGAAGAAGAGCAGGTGTAGTGAATGTGATATATCCACCAGTGAGTGGTGCAATCGGGGATGCTCTAGCGAAGATTAACAAGAAATCCTATGGTGATCAAATGTCTAGAAAAGAAAAGGCTGAAGCTAAGAATCGATTAGAAATAGAAAAAAAATTAGCTGTTTGGTTAGATCAGAAGCAACGGGAAAATTATTATATTAAAAGATACAAACAAAAAATTATTTTGAAGGAAAAAGAAAACAATTTAAAGTCAGAGAAATGCCCTAATTTTGGTAAACAAGGGAAAGAAAATATCAAATACCCGTGCTGCAGGAAATGTTGCAAATCTTCATATCTTGGATGCCTTAAAAAATAATTATGTAACGTTTATGTAATTTTAAATGAAATATATACAAATAAAATGCATGTGTCTGTTTGTAATTTTACTATATGCATAGTTCATGTGTCTGTGTCGACTAATCTCTGAAATGGCTATACCGTTTTAACGGAGATTTACCTGTATATAGCTGATGTTATAAGAAGTAAAGGAGGGTACTTTTATTTCAGAAACGTGTTCCCGTCAGAACCTCCTAGTCTCTTTAAACTCCCCATTTTGAAATTAATTTACAATGAGATGAAGCCTTGGTTCTGCCAGAAGTTCTTAGTTATTTCGTAAATAGTCGTCGTTGTGTTAACTTATCATACCACGGCGTCACTGCTCACACACGCGATGTATAATATTGTTTAATTTACGACCTCTGGTGATTGGCTTTCAGTAGTTACTGTATGTCAGTAGGGTACTGGTGACCTGTTATTCAGGTTTTGCTACCTACAACAGGACCACACTCTAAACTATCGACACTCTAACTGCAGAAAAACCATTGTAATAATCAAAACTGTCGTTCATGTCTAGTTTGTGGAGTGCGAATAAACAATATTATTGGTACTAGGATAATTTCCGGAATGCTGGTTGTCTTGCCACTTTGAATGATGATATTAATTCTCTGAACATTAATAAAGTCCATTCGGTATCCGAACAAAATTCACAATTTTATACTATCTAGAAAAAGATAAAGACAGAAAAGAAAAAAAGTGAGTGATTTTCTGAAGTCGGCACCTTTAGGGCACTTTTGATGTCATGCGTTTTTTCAGCAGCGTGCGGATCTCACCCACAATGCGTGTCGATGTCAACGTCAAATCAGTTCGCGACTTTATTATAGCAACACAAGTACGTGCGGCATGAAACGCATTTAATTATTGTATGAAATTTCACATTGATATCGACACGCATTGCGGGCGAGACACGTTGGTAAATTAACACTTGACAGAGAAGCGCTCGTAAGTGCTGATGTCACGTATCACATATACCTACATAAATTCTATTTTTTTTTCCTTACGGATATACGTTCTAAGCCTTAGATAAGGGCGCGAACGTACGTATTGGAGGCAAACCCGACCCGGATAGATAAAAAGAGTTTTTCAAACAATATTCGTGGAATAATATCAGGGATGAGATTTGAATTTATCACCATAATTTAAAACATTTTGAGTGTGATATTGTTTGGGACTCCATTTTTAGTTGTATATTGATTAAAATTTTATTACCTACTTAGTCCATATCACCTCATTGAGGTCAAAAAAAAGATTTCTTTTTGTTTCTTTGCCGTCACGAAGGGGTTCTTAACGCCCACATTTCGACCGTCACTCTTGCTTCACGTCATAATAGGCAAACGAACTCATACGGTACTTTTTATCACTGTAATTTTCGAGTAAATGCGATCGGGAAATCTACTGCACGCGAGCAGCACCACTTGCATCACTTAGTTTACATTCAAAATATGGAAAAAATAACATTCAGAAGTGACTGTTTTCGATGACATCGTCAATGAAATCAATATAAAAATACTACATGTGGTGGTATGTTTTTGTTATTTTCATTGGTGTGGAACCAATGAACACAAACGTGCCGGACGGTCTGGCTTGGATGCTCTCGACCGAACCGATAAAATAGGAATGAGCTCCACATATTATTATTTGTGTTGAAATATGTGGGTAGTTTCAGTTAACTCACAATGTAGACGTGAGTGCCTTGTATTTGTTTCGGGCGCTCTTATCAACTGACCTTTTTACCAACCCAGTTGGGGTCGGGTTTCCAGTCTAACTGCGATGAAAGAAAGAAGAAAGAAAGAATAAGCATTTATTACTCCACTTAATAATATAAAATAACAAACACAACGAAAACAATAACAGCTTTGTATATATAACAATAAATAAAATAATAATGATACATAATATATGTGGAGTAAATGGCCGTCTCTCAGCGTTATGCTGTCTGCGTGGTGCAAGGCAGACAGCGCTGGTTTTCAGAGACGGCCTGATGGTAGAAAAACCCCTTCTGACCCGTGGTAACACTGATTGGTTACACTGATGTGACCACTGAGCACACTTATGATCAATAGTTACACTGATTTAACAACGGAGCATACCTATGATCGATAGTTACACTGATGTAACAACGGAGCCTTTGTTGCCCGTGGTACTACTTTTAGTGGATCCCAGTAGTTCCATGAAGCCAGTTCCACTTGGAACTTTTGCAACCTTACAATATACGTTTTTTGTCCCATTTGTTCCATGTAATTTTACTACTTTTACCGCTGACATTATTTAAATAAAAATTATTTTAATTTTAAATTGTTTTATTTTTATGATAGCCTGGTACTTTTTCAGAATAATGAGTTCAAATATTCAATCGGGTTTCACTGAATTTAAAAGAATTTAAAATCTTGAAGGCTCTTATGTTGTTATGTATTCCTGGTACATCTGAGGTTTGTGTCTTTTATAATGGACAATCATTTTCATCTGTACTCGGTGGTGGTGGTAAAAAAGGTACGTCAAAGAAAGTAGCCCTTGATTTGTTGATGCATGGTGTGCCTCTGATTTTTGATAACAAAAGCAAAATCGCTATACACATGATATGTACTGTTTTATTAAATTTCCAATCACTTAATTACTTACTTGTAGTAAGTAATTCATCTTGATGACTTCAAGTTACTCAAAGTACTCGCACAATTTTACTTAATCAAAAGCATTTTGAAGCAATTTTCCTCATCCGCGCAATAAGCAAATGACGTTGTTCTAAAATATGACTTGTTGGTCAATCTTTAATTTTGCTACAAACATCGCTTTGACTTTGTTATAACGAATTTGTGGATAGAAAACTAGCGTTTTACAAAAGCGCTTTCCCTGTCAACCCTAATTCCACCAGCGGCGTGCGGATCTCGCCCGCAATACGTGTCGATGTCAATGTCAAATTACCTACAATAATGGAATGCGTTCCATGTCGCGCGGACCACCCGCACGCCGCCCGGTTGCTATGTTAACAATACTAGTTGCGAACTGATTTGACGTTGACATCGACACGCATTGCGGGCGAGATCCACACGCAGCTGAAAAAACGCATGACAAGAAAATAATGGGTGCATGTACAGACCTACTCTGAAGCAACCATGCCCGGAAAACACCTGTGTCAGTCAGAAGAACCTTCCCACCCAATCGACTATGACCGACTGGAGAACTTCGACGGTAGGATGTCCTGCATGCAGTTCCACCAGCCGAGACGACCATTGAGCCATTAATGCCTCCGTAGACGGCTCCCGCCACCCACGTACCTCTTGAAAGAAAGAAAGAAAAGACGTTTATTTCACAAACACAGAGGCGACGTAAACAAGATTTACATTACAACAAAGTAAAATAAAAAACATGTATAAGAAGGTCGTCGGTGCATGCTAGTGCACGCCGCACCTGCGTGGAAATTGGTCTCCTCCCAGCATATGCTGACGTGGGCGGTGCCACATTGACCAGCGCTGATTTTCAGAGGAGGCCAGTGTGTACACTGAAAATGGCGTGCCCATCCCGTCATAACTCGCAAGTGAAACAAATAACAGATAATAATGAAATGTGGATATTATAAATCAATAAACATATAAATAAACATAGCATACACACAAAAAAAGCAATACATGGAAACAAGACAGCGCAATTCAGAACGCATCGCACCGCATCACTACAGGCAAACTGACACAGACAGCCGACAGCAGCTGTCATCCGTCAGTCGAGACTGACACGTCATAGACAGGCGGCCCAGCAATCCGCCGACTGCCGTACATACGTTTTCCTAAATTAATTTAAATTAAATCTTCCCCTATATATCTATATTTATATTTACAATTTATTTGAAGAGCTCTATGATGAGAAAAGAAATTATGCAGCCACAAAGCTGGAAGATACGTAAAATCAAAGGATGAAGTAAGTAGGAAACTTAAGTGTGTGAATGTTTAGAGTTGAAAATAAAAAATTAAAAAAAAATTAAAAAGTGTAACTTCCAGCTGTTCCACCAAGTACATTCTCTTCACCATCGATTTAAAACTTCTTTGGCTTCGAATTGGAGGTGAAAGAATATTCCAGCAATGCGTGGCGGCATGCCTGAAACAACCTCGGAAAGCAGCAGACCTATACTTGGGGAGTGTTAGTGGGGGCACAGCCGACCTTCTGCTGTATCTTAACTTCTCATGCCTCCAACCCAGCTTACGATAAAGATATTCTGGCTTTTGAGTATTAATGATGCCGAATAACAGACTGGTCAGATGAAGTTTCCTTCTCGCAGCCATCTTTAGCATCTTTAGGTCATGAATAAATGGTGTGACATGACCTCGCCTAGGGACATCAGCACAAAATCGCACACATGCATTCTGTACTCGCTGTATGAGATTTTCTGTCCTTTTCAGAAGACATGGGCCATACACAGTGTCACAGTAATTAAATTTTGATAATATAGACTATCTACCAAAAGCTTCCGCAATGTGACACTCAAGAACTGTCTGATATTGTAGAGCACTTTCAGTCTGTAGAAACAATTGCTAACAATTTTGTTTATGTGGGTCTCGAAATGAAGTTCAGAGTCCATTGTTAGACCCAGATTAGTGGCTGACTCCACCCTATCAATTCTAGCACTGTCAAGCACTACTGCCGGATCCCATGATAGTACTGAGGCAACTTGGTGCTTCGAACCCAACACCATGAACCTGGATTTAGATGGGTTTTAAACCAAGGAGTTCTTCTCTGACCACCTGCAACTCTTTCCAGTTCTTCATTAAGAAGCTGAACAGCAGGTAAGGTATCCGCGGGTTGAAAAGACTTATGAATCTGGAGGTCATCGGCATACATATGGTACCTGCAGCTCTTGAAAGTGTTCTGGATGTCAGCACTATACAGTATGTATAACAGCGGTTCCAGTATAGACCCCTGAGGAACTCCTCTTGACACCAAACGCGGACCAGAGCATAGAGTTTGGATCCATCTTCCCTACCGATCTCCACAGATAACTATCGAACCACCGCACGGCCTCAGTTGAAAACCCGTAGAATGTCAATTTTGAAAGAAGCAGTGTGGCGTCGATAGCATCAAAAGCACGAGAGTAATCAAGGAGCACCAGAATGGAGGCCTCCCCCACGTCCTTCGCCTCAAGGATATTACCTATGACATCTGCTAGAGCCGTTGCAGTGCCACGCCCCTTTCGGAAGCCCGACTGCCACTCAGGGAGCAGCCCATTGGACTCCAAGTATTCCATCACCTATATATACACCACCCGCTCCAGCACCTTAGACAGACAGGGGAGTATCGATATTGGTCTTAGGTCTTTGTATGTTTGTGGGTTGGTAGTTTTTGGAATAGGTCTAATAATAGCACACTTCCACAATTCGGGGAACTTACAAGTCACTATAGATGTATTGATGATATCAGTCAGAGTCTGCAGAGCAGAAGGTAGGGTCATCAATATCATCTCATGACTAATACCATCCACCCCCTGAGCATTAGTGCTAATATTCCTAATGATCCTAAGCACCACATTACTGCCAACAGGGATTAGATGAAACTGTGACGAGGTTGCCCTATGGTGTTCGAAGTATGTTAGCTGGGATATGGTGGGTCGCGAATTACCCGGTATATTTAGGAATGCCAGGTTAATGGCATCGGGCTCATGAAAGTGAATCGGCAGGTGTGGGTCCCCATGAGTAGGAAATATGTCGGACTTAAGATTGCGCCACAAACACGTAGGGTCACTGATTTTGTTATTAATTTTGTTTTGGAAATAAGCAGACTTTTCACTCCTTAAAGGTGTACACGCTAAATGTTTTAAATCCAAATATTTTTTATGGTGCTGATCCAACCTGGTCTTGTGGTATTTTTTCCGAGCTCTATCTCTTAAATGAAACAACAACCGAATGTTTTCAGCGATCCATGGTGTCGGACGACTCCTGAACATCCTACTCTTCACGGGGGCATGCAAGTCAAACAGCTGTGTGATGTAATTATTTAAGGTAAGGACAGCATCATCCACATCCTGCATCCCTCCCACCACCTCCCATGGGATAAGGGCTAGGTCCGCCTCAAAATACTCCACAAGTACATCCTTAATCGGCCTGTATGTAACAAATCTAGGCTTAGGTGTAGGTTTTTTGAAAGTAGCATCACAAACCAAGAATGAGTGCCGACCCAGATCGCTGATGTGATCTACCACAACACTGTGCATCTTGATATCTGTACAAATGAGGTCTATAAGTGTCTCAGAATGGGAGGTAAAGTGTGTTGGTGTTTTCACAAGTTGTGCCAAGTTCATACAGGCAAGAAAGTTATGCATTTTCCTAGTATCTGGATCACCACCGACCGACATGTCCACATTAAAATCGCCCAGGAGTACCACCCTATCATAGGGGGCCAACGCAGTGATGCTTCCATCATACCCACCAAGAACACATCCAAGCTTAGCCAGGGTGGACGGTAAGCACAGCCTACAAGTACCTTTTTTCCTGAGACATTAATGCTTATCCACATCTTTTCCACGTTAGGGTGTACAGGATGATTCCTAGTACGAGCACCCACCCCGGACTTAATGTAGAATGCTATTCCTCCTCCACGACCCTTACGGACGTCTAATGGACGCGGAATATGCCTGAGATTATAACCCTGAACCATTCGGAGCACGGCCTTCTTGCCCAGTTCTTAACCATGTCTCATTAATAACCATAACGTCCACTGCGTGCCGCAACATGGCCACCCTGAACTCGTCATGTTTTGTCGACAGGGAATCGGTATTCAGTAGACCAAATTTAAAGTATTTAGAGGGGAGCATTGCTAAAAGTATACTCAAATATATTTGTTAACCCATTCAAAAAATTAAGCAATATGTATATAATTATATTCAACAGAACAACATTAATATCTACCATGTATCTGTCTGTAAATATGAGTAATAAACATAAAACAATATAAAACATCTTTAGAAATACACTTTGTGCTACCCTTATGTGATGAGTGTCATGCTTCCTGAAATACTGTCTCCTATAATTATCATCAAAATAAACTATGTAAATAATCTCTGTATATACCTGTACATATATGCTCCATGGTACAACAATAGCTGATATCCATGATTAAAACTTTGTATACCTTGTAAGCAAAATTAATTAGGTTAGGTGTAAATTTGTATATTCTTAATGTATGGTCTACACCCGTATCATAGTGTAATGTGTAGGTATTTATAAGGTTAAGTTTACATTATTATTAATGGCTTGTGCTGGGTTATGTAGTATACAATATAACTAGTGTAATAGTATTCTGCAAAAAGTAATAAATATATTTGATTTTGTGTAATCTCTTCGGACGGAGGACTCTTTCCACCAGCACCCGTCTGGCCTCGGCCGTCAGTTGATAGACCTCAGCGAGCACCACCGCCTCTAAGTCCCAAGGAGGGACCCCTCTAAGTACCTACGTATTACCATGACTATCAGAACAATCTGGCCCGGTCATGACTTGTTGTGGACGGTCACGTATGTAATACGCGCATCATGAAATTAGTGGATTCTTATTTCATAGCCCCAAGTCATAAGTTCATAACAAATGTCAATGTTCTATAGATAAATACATCGGTAATCGAGTTATCGATAATAGGGAAGGCGTTATAAAGGGTTGTCAACATCGCCTCAGTCGCCCGAGGGCAACTCCGACACCGCTTTGAACTTAGTATTAACTTGAGATTAACAAGATTGTTGAATATCGAGATATTTAGTTAATCATTTACACTTTGACTAATAAATAACCTCTGTTATTATTAGACGGTATAACTATTGGTAATTTGGTGACTTTACCACAGAATAGGGAATAGTACTTACATACAGAACTTGCACTCCGACGTTAAATTAAAGCACATTCTTTTGTTTACAGAGAACATCATTCGAACGTTAGGGTTGACCAGTAAAATAAAATATATACCAGCATAATTTGACCAATAATTATGACGTTAATGCCTCAATATCAACTCTATGGTCAATGCCGTGGCACAAACAAGAGACAACCTTACTGATTTACAACTTCAAGTTGTCGCTGACGTCACGTATTTTTTGCGGTTGTTAGGCGATTGACATAGGCCTTTTTTATTTCAATTCCGCGAGACCGCGGCCGCTCCCATGTCCATTGCTGCGGGCGTCTCTGGTGACACCGGTATAGTATTCCAGTAGACGCCCGGCGGACTTTGCCTGACTTTACTAATAAGCTAATATTTTATCTATATTGTTAAGCCGTTTAGTTTGTTAAGCAATATATTATGGGTAATTTTGAATTTATTATGCAAAAAACAGCTGATGATGAGTCAATGTATCTCTGTACCAAAATTCCTCACGATCGGTCCAACCATTTCAATATTATATAGTCTTGTATAGTTACATTTCTTTGATCTATTATACAGACTACTTTAAAAGCTTTTTAAATCTGATCGACGTAATTTTCTTTAAAATTAAGTAGTATTTTTTTGGGTTCCGTACCCGAAGGGTAAAACGGGAAGCCTATTACTGGGATTTCTTTTTCCGTCCGTCCGTCCGTCAGTCGATCCGTCTCCAGGCTGCATCTAATGAACCGTGATAGTTACACAGTTGACATTTTGAACCATCGATTAAATATCGTCTTTCTATCGATGTACGGAACCCTTTGGGCCTACTCGCACTTGGCCGGTTTTTCACAATTAAGAGCTACTTACCTAAATAGTAAAACTTTTATCATAATTTGGGTCACAACTGTTAGTTTAATGACATACCGACCGCGACCTCCCGGTATTAACTAAAGCTATGAAACTGTCACCCACACAAACACTTACGAGTTAATCCTTAGAGGAGCTGAGCCCTTTGTGCTCTGACTGTCCGTCAGTCTGTCAGTTGTACACAGACGAACTCACATGCCACAACTCGGGACGTGTCATGCGATGCGTAAACCTTACATTTATATACTGGTTATCGAGGATTTGTGATGTGGAATATTACCTTGACATAAATACCTACAAGATACATAAGTGAAATTTAAGTGCCTGTTTGTAATTCACATTTCGAGACTGCACAATTTTGCTTTCTCTTGTTGTATGTATGTGTGTCCAATCTACAATCTATTATACAATAGTAATGTTTATCCGTCCGTCCGTAAACAACTTTCAACTCGAGAACGGTAAGAGCTAGAGACTCAGTGTAAACGCCAATCGACTTAGCATAGTCGAAAATCCCCCAAAATGAACTTGACCTTTGACCTCTGATCTCAAGGTCAAGGTCAAAACGAGGTTTTTATCGTAATCCTGAGAGTAGTACTTATCCATCCATCCCATTCTCTAAGTTCAATATCTGTGAATGTCCAGGAGGGGTGCGGACAAAGCTGCAAACCTCCACAGTTTGCATTGCTCCACAGCAACTACACACATCAAATCCAATTGTTGCGAATCTAATGACAAACAATACCGACACACATTACTTTTACCCTAGACGACACGACTCCGATACTTATTATATTGCTGTAGGTTTGATTATTCAAAGGTCTTACTTGAAAATTGACCGATGCCGTTGTGAAATGGAAACAGATATGCGCATATTCCTGCAATGAAATAACCTAGATGCAAAGACGTCGAAAGAGATAAACGACAACTACCAGCAACACATACACACCACTACACAAACACGCACACACACACGCACAAAACTCACACATGCATGTTTTGCAAATAATCACCACAGTAGGTCCCGTTTCACACTACTTTGGAAAACACAGAATTTTACCTGATATTAAGGCTGTTATATAAAAAACTTGGTGCTACGTGCGTTCGAGAATCTTCCGTAGGATTTTCCCTCATAATCATTATCTTTATTTCAGCACATTGACGCCCACTGCGGGGCATAAGCCTCCTCCAACGAATGCCTTGAGGTATTTCCCTATTCACCCCATATCACGGTAGTCGTCCCGTATAGTATAATGTACCTTTGTATCATAGTCTTCTTGTAAACCCGTATCGAGTACACCGCGTGCTCCAATGAGTATCTATCTAATCCGAGTCTCGGGAGATACAAAGTAAATACTCTAAATCCTACTAAGTAATACAAAAAAAAATATTTTGTATTTTAAGGGGTGGTGTCATTTCGGCCAAGTTCTAGAAGTCGCGAGATCTAATAAGTGACTTGCCACTTAGTTGTAGGTTTGGGATGGCTATATTTCGATATATCAACGCTCACCTTCGCCACACGAAGTATTTCCCCCTTCACAAAGTTAAATTCTGTAAGATCAATCAAAGAATCAAGAATCAATTTCATTTATTCAGTTTAGGCACATAAAGAGCACATATGAATGTCAAAATTTTACAATTTTATGTCAAGCACTATTATAAAAATACTAAATTAATTACATAAATAACCATTTGAAAATGATTCTTTCGCTGGTTCGGTAAGTTGGTTCTCCTGAGAAGATACCAGCAAGAAACTCAGGTAGATTATCCATTTTCTTTTTAATAATGTTTTGTTTACATTGTGTTACAATTTGTATTGTATAGGAGTGGCTAACAACAGCAGATTAGAGTGACCATGCATTTTTATCATTCAGATATTCGTCTACATTATAATAGCCTTTCTTCATCAAACGTTTTTTCACTACTATTTTAAACTTATTAAGAGGCATGTCAACCAGATCCTGCGGAATTTTATTAAATATTTTTATACATTTGCCTACAAACGAATTACCAACTTTATGAAGTCTAATTTTTGTCATTGCCAGTTTATTTTATGTTCTTGTATTATAATTATGGTTGTCGGATCTTTTTTTGAAGAGTTCTATGTTCTTCCGTACATACACGATGTTGTCGTAAACATATTGAGAAGCAACGGTTAAAATATTAATTTCTTTAAATAGTTCCTTCAGCGAGTCACGGAGTCCGAGTCTATAGATTGCTCGTATAGCTCGTTTCTGTAATATGAATATTGTCTCAATATCGGCAGCTGAGCCCCATAGCAGCAGACCATATGATATAACGCTATGAAAGTAGCCAAAATAAACTAATCGTGCCGTTTTTTCATCAGTCAGTGACCTTATCTTTCTAACCGCATAGGCAGCCGAACTAAGTCTTCCTGCCAAGGCTGTGATATGAGAACCCCATTGCAGTTTACTATCTAAAGTTATTCCAAGAAAAACTGTGGTATTAACTATTTGAACTAATTCATTATTCATAGTAATATGAGTATCCACCTGTCTAACACTGGGCATAGTAAATTTTACACATTTTGTTTTTTTTCGCATTGAGCAGCAAGTTGTTACTTGTGAACCAATGCAGTATTTCCGAAAGGGTATATCGTAACAACAGGTTATAAATATATGTAAACTTATATTTATTTGACGACGATCCTCGTGGTTCAATCAGTTCATTAAGACAATGAAACTAAATTCCATTACTAAAACACACTGAATGACATTTTCCTGTACGTATTTTTCTAGACAGTTGTCAATTTATGAAAATCTAGCATAAAGGTTTTATGTACCTTACGGTGTGGATAGATGTTTATTTACTCTATTACGGAAAAACTACTGACCGACTTATAGACTTTGGGGACGTGCGGCCTCTGTTAGGGGTTATGTCGGGTTATCAACGTCAGTGAGTGAAGGCGTGCGTGGGCTGAAACTCCACAGCACGCAACTCTTCTGGTCTGTTTCTGAAAGGATAGTGGTTAGCCAAAATGCAGTTCGGAAGTCCTAGAAATAATAGGCTTAGCTATTTGTTTTTATTGGAAGAAGAATGCTTTTATTTTAAACATAACAGGTAATAAGACAGATATTTTATTTAAGTGAGATTGAATGAGAATGTTCCCCTAAGTAGCTCCCGCAGGCGAGCGCCGTCAGATATACAATGAAAACTTAACTGACTTACTAAACAAAGTTTTACCTTTTTGAAATGCAAATAGTTATGATGGATGAGGCTTCGCTCTCAACGCAGCCGTGATTACGGCATAATATTAGCCGACTTCACAAAAGGGAAGTTCATAATTGGAAAATTATTTTCTATGGCCGTCTTATAACCGGTTGTTTAGGATCGTTGTGATTTTATCGTTGTGATTTTATTGATTTCTTTGGTACAATAATTGAATGGAAATTTACATAATATGGTTTTAGAAATATAGACTACTAACACCCGACAAGTAATATCTTGTGCAGTCACAGTAAATAAAGAAGAAGGATCATTTGTTCGTTTGCATTGAAAAGACTCCAAATCCACTGGGCCGATTAGAAACAATCTTTCACCTATATAAAGCCTCATTACCATAAGAGCGGAGTAGAAAACTAAATGCAAAACGTTGCAAAATCCTTTTTACCTCGCGGATGAAGTCGTGAGCGTCCGCTATTACATTATACAAGCTAATACTGACTAAATAGTAAGTAATTTGCTTCATTAAATATAGTTGAAGTACTAAACTGCTCACGCTCCGCTCAAAGTTCAATAAAAGCTGAACTTGGACGATACACATTGCTCTTAAATTCTAATAACATTCGACGATGAGCAAAATACTGCTCAATACAAACATTGTGAAGTGCTCCCTACTTGTACTTCGGAGTAGGTAAAGGTGTGTTCACACTGAGATTAGTTCACAGAAACTGTGGATTTCCTCATTGCTTCGATGTTGGCATATCTCTTTCATTTCTTCAATGTAATGTTATGCATGTTTTCCGGTTATGAATACTTTTATTTTGGTTTAAAACACTTATGTTGCAAGAATTATGCGTTGCAAGGATTAGTAGTTTTGACTAAAGCTTAACTACTGGACTGGAGGTCCCACAGTTTCATAACAATATAAATTGTATTACGAGCTCTTGGAGATATTCCCAGAGATACCGGCAATGATCCCCCCAACCTATTACGTGGGACCAACAAAAAAACACGTCAAACATTGACACAAAAATCGATTTTAAATTACCGAAATTGGACCAAAATAATTGTCGGAGTGGGACCAAATTGAAACAGGACCACGCGCGAAGCAGTCGCTTTAAATAAAAAAAAAACAAAATCCTAGTCGAAAGATATGACGTACTTAACAAACGTAAAAAAACAGAATTGAGAACCTTCTTCCTATTTTTTAAGGCGGGTAAAATATACTGATACACCTAAACCATGGGCGCTATCCTACATTTACATTCGGCAATAAAGCCGTGAAATTACATACAATATTATTGTGTGTAATTTGAATATGTTCCATGTAACTGCACCTTTATAGCCCTTGGTCCTTCCGAGACTTAAAATTTTCCAGCTAAGTGTATTTGTTTAGGAACTAATCGAAGGGCCTTTCCCTTCAAGAGAGATGACGACGCGTACAAAAATATACTTGCAGTATGTTTATAAAGCCCTGTATAAACCTATTCCACTCTGGACAATTAACTTTGAACTTTACAATGGTTGTGATAACTTTTAAATTTTGTTATAATACGTTTGTCAATTAAAATATCTCATTTGGAGTCTTCCTAATATACAAATTGCTTTTAATTATTAGTTTTACAGAAGATTGTGTAAAAAATCCTCTGCGTTCACTAGGAAGGTACCCAGAATGTTGGCTAATGTTCTCAATAGACTGAATGAAATAAAAAAATGTATGTAGTATGTTACTCATGTTTTAACTTCTCCGCCCGCGTGATGTATTATTCTCGTCCCTAATTCCCACGGGAACACATTATCGGGATATAGACTAGCCTATAGCACTCAAAGACAATGAAGCTACATATTGGTGAAAGAATTTTCATGATCCGTTCAGTAATTACGGAGCCTATTCAATGCTAATGCAAACAAACAAATAAGCAATCAAATCTAAAACAAAATCGTAGATAAACAAATGGGATTACAATATACATTGCACGTAATTATGTACTTACAACAGACAGTTTAAAAATCCTCGTCGTCTTTGTCGACTGGGAAAGTTCCCTGCTGGTGCGTTGCCGCGACGGACTTTTATTATATTGCAGTGTTCCATACTAATACAATATTAATCGAAATCAGTCAATCCGTGTGCCTCTAAAATATTAATATCACAATAAATTAAAATAAAAAAATACTGCACTGATTTTTCATATTGCTTCACTAATGGGTAGAGTCCAGTCAAGAACCTTGAGGAAGGTTTTAGTATATAATTGGTCACAGGCGAAGCTGCGGGCGTATTGTGAAAAGCGGAAAGTACGTACTTCGTTGTACGACATAGTGACATAGATGTGTTAATTAGCTAATGCTAGACCACTCGGTTGAGTAATACATTCAGTTTATTCACACATCCGCTCCCGCTCCCGCTCCCGCTCCCTCGCCCGCTCTACTATGTTGTCTTGTAAAGTGTAAGCAATGTCCCACTCCTAGCGTGCGATCTACTTATGAATACATAAGATAAGGTGCTTGCACATAAATAGTTAGGATATTGCTTAGAGATAGACAACCATCACGCCTATATACCCGAAGAGGGAGGCAGAGGTTTAACACACCCAAACTTTGACAGTTATTTTATTGTAACCATGTAATGAGGGCCAATACTTTTTACACAGCGCCATCAAACCCAAAGTTAGCTAATACGAGTATACGCTCGTGTTACGGTCTAGATTTCTCGGATGTACCATGCCATAACCTTGTGTAGCCCTAACCGTTGACCAATAAAACACAGAGTCAATTTGACTAATTTGATCACGCATAGCAGTATCAGTAGAATTTTCAATATTTAATGTATATGAAATATTGAAACCCTTTCAACATCTCCTTGACCCAAATCATCCTCTAGACGAGGCTGTGGCAAATATAGTCAGTGTCCAAAAAAAGATCATCCGTTCGCCTTCTGTTACGTGGGGCCATCAAAGTGTCTGGCGAAATAACCGCCTTTCTTTACCCCTTTGGGGATAAGGACGTGATTTCGTGTAGTTTGTGTTAATGTAGTTCAGTGCATGTATTGTCTCTTCAAGTATTTATAAAAAATCATCCTCCG